>CM034152.1:522535139-522647182 GCA_019776745.2 Taxus chinensis
ACAAGGACATGTCTTTCTTCCCTAGGCTCAGTATAGGGCGTTGAATTCCCATTTGTCAAAGGGATAATCACCCCTTCTTCCTTGTTTTCAAAGCTAATATACACTTTGTTAAACCGCAGGTCGGCATTATTCTTGTAACACCATGGGCACCCAAGTAACACTGAAAAGCTTTCTATCTCGGCAAGCGCCAAGACTTTGAAGTCTCTAGTGAACTTGGCCCCTTGAATGGTGATGACTGCATCCCTCAGGACTCCAATGGGCATTGCCTTAGTATTGTTTTCCATATACAACACATTTGAGGATGGCTGTAATGCAGGCCTCCCCATTTTATGTTAGGCATCTAAGGTAAGAACATTGACCTTTTTCCTATGTCAATGAGAATGTTTCTCAGAAGCCATCCATCAACAACTACATTCAAATTAATCTCCTTGTCATATTTAAGGTTGTGAGGAGGAAGGTTTGCATGCAAAACTTTCCTTTTGCACTCTACTTCGGTGCATGGTCCATTCTCCTAGCAAGGGAATAATATTCTCTTGCCTTAACATTTTAAATACTTCCTTGACCTTATATAGATCATTCTTTGGAACCTCAGCATTCTTCCTTTGCTCCAATTGCCTCGATTTCTCCTTTAGACATTAGATTTCCTCTTGTAAACTCCGAATCAATTCCATAGTCTTCTGGTACACCTCTTTCTGATGAGTAGGGTTCAGATACTTTCCATGTGTCACTTCCTCTCTTGAAACTAGTGTCCTTTGTCTTGGCATCTCCCTGGCGTGCGTAGCCTCTACTCGTGTCATTACTAGTACAGGTTCTAGCCCTGACTTACACACCACTCTTAGCATCCATTGTGAATTGGCCTTCTTGAAGCTCACCATTACAGTGCCTTTTTCCTTCTGGTGCTACTGATTCATATACTCATAAAGATTTGGGCACTCTTCATACTTATGTTTCTTTCCACACCATGAGCATTGTAACAGATCAGAACACTCACATTTATAATGATCTGTAGATCCACAGTTATAACAGTTTCCTCATGGGAACTCACTCCATCCTCCACCATGGTTATTGTGACCATAAAATCCTCCGTAAAAACCTCTTCCATGCGCTCCTCCATCTGCGTGCCCTTCATAGCGATGATCATCATCATTAGAACTACTTGCAAGACTAGTCTGGCATACACCCAAATCAATAGCATCATGGATCTGATCAATCAGTCTGCAATTCTTGGTATCATGGGTTGTAGAGGTATAGATCTTACAATAGCAAGAAACATTCTTGTGGATTGCGTGTTGTAGTAGAGGGCACCTACTTGCATCATGTTCCCCATAGCAGATCTCACAGTCTACCACCATAGTGTGTACCAATTTCCGAGGGCAACTATCCTTTACATGTCCCTCCACTTCACAGTCTATACACCAAATCCCACTACTAGCCTTATGTGCTGAGTTTGTAGATAGCGTCTCCAACTATTTGGCCAATGTAGAAATTTGAGCCTCCAGAAAAGGACTAACACCAGTATCAATGCTCCCAACAGCTTCAGCACATAGGGAAGCTTCCAATGCCTTGCGCGGGTCTGTGAAAGTTTAATTTCACACAGCCCTTCTAAATGGTGTTATCAATCCTCTGAAAAACCATTCAGCATGTTGAGAAGGGTGAATTTTATAGGATAGTTTAGACAAGAGAGTCTTGAAATGCACGCCATACTCCCGCACACTCTCTACCATTCCCTATTATATCTCCTTCAGAGTGTTTATGCTCTTCTGCTCAAACTCAGGGATATAGAACTCTACTAGGAAGGCATTCTTTAATGTGGTGTAGTCTACCACCGTCTAATGGGGGTCATACTTTCTATACCAACTATGTGTGTGCCCTTGCAACATTGTTGTAAACTGACTTGCCTTCCACTCCAGGATAGTGATCCCATTCGCGCACCATAGTAATTCACACTTGTACACATGCTCTATAGCATCTTCAATACCCTATAGTCTGGTAAGTGTAAAGACATCTCAAAGAATACTTGGGGAGGTGGTTGGCATCATTTTCCTCCCAATCCAGAGCCTTGGTTCCCTCCGGTGTTTCCTCCTCCACAAGACCCATTGGATCCACCGGGTCCTATTCCTCTTAACCCACCAAATCCACCTCTTGCAATTGGTAAAGGGCCTGAAGTGGTCGTACCTAGTGTTCCCAACGTCCCACTGAACTGCATGCTGATGGTTTTTGATATTTTCCCACTCTTAGTTGTGTGTCTCACGCCACTCCTAGATGTGATATTCAAATCTTACGTACTTACACCTTGTCTAAAGATTCCTCCAAATACAAGAATGGATTGTGCAACCATAGATGTCCCAAATGAGAAATTATATCTCCTGGGCACAGATTGGTTACTCCCACCAATACCAACTAGGTTAACAATACGTCTCCCTTGATCTAGAAAACCAAGCGCCACGGGTTGGTTGTCAAGTGGGTTCACATGCACGTCAATGGCTCTTCTTTCTCTATGTGATGAACTCTCATCAAAATTTAAAGGGGCCTCTCTTTTGTGCTTGCCAAGATGGGGTAGCACAAACTGTTCAAGTTCCACGTCCTCTGCATGAACCCCAACTCCTTCCCGCAACATCCGCCTCCATATATCCATCACACTTGCAACCTTGCGTTGTCTAGTCATCTCCCTTTCACGAGCTTCGCTATACTTCAGTCATCTCTCCTCCCTTTCCTTTTCAGCCACAATGTCTTCCATCTTCCTCCACCCTAGCTTCCTCTCCCAGTGCTCAGAGAAGCTTAGCTGGCCATGGGAAATGCCTCCAAACTCAAGGTAATGACCAAAATCTTCATGGCCAAAGGAATAGCAAGCAAAATTGATCCTCTAGGCTCTCTCAGAAACTCAAACTCAACAACTTCTAGGCAAGAATATGTAGAAATGGCATATTCAAGAGTATAACTGGTAAGCACTCTCTTCCACCAGTGATCAACAACTCGTGTCCAAGTCAAATCTACATCTTGCATCCTCTAATAGTCAATACATGCAATCTATAGTACCCGCTCGATCTGGATGCATATGCTGAAAGTTATTCATATAGTTATATTGGAAAACAACAGAAGAATGTCTCATGCAACTCATGGTACAAGTTCTCTTCTACCCATATACGCGCATCGAACTTAGGTCCAATGTTGAATCTTTGACTAAACTCATCCTCCATGCTCTTGAACCGTGTTTTAACACTTTCCAAAGTTAGACGTTATGTCATCATGCATCACAAGAACAAATATGCAAGCCATTTCTCACAACAACTTTGAAAAGAGGTCCCAACAACGGCACCAAGATGTAGTCATATTTTATACCCTTAGACCAATAGTCTAATCCCATGCACGACATCCTATCACCCAACGGGCATTGGGCGCTCACCTGAGGCACACGTAGGTGTCAGTCATGTCTTGTGAGAATGCATCATCTTATAACAAATATTCAAATGGAAATGAGTAGAAAAGAAGCATGCAACATTCTAAGAACCTATAAAGAGTTGTCATCTCATTAAATCCAGAAAAGAGAAATAATAAACAACATATGGAAATGGTTCATACAGAAAAGAAATGCATAAGTATTATACTTCTAAACACATATATGATTCATAACATAGCCTTATATTTATATTAACATGTTCAATAACCACATTACAATCCCTTGAGGTCATAACAGACCCTCATATAACCATGCAAAGCTAATTCATGCATCATAACTACGCTATGTTCATCATATTACAAAAATGTTGCAGATCCCTCCCTCTAAATGTGCCATCACTTACAAAGTTCTCCTAAATCCTAACCCTTAAAATCCTCCATTCCATTTTTGTAGGGTTGCGCCTCTCTTTATCTCCTCCACACTCTACTCTTTTCTTCTATCGGGTGGTTGTATTTATAACCTCAATAACCACTGTCATGCCTTTTTTAAGTTATAGATCAGTTTCCAAGTTTTGAAGTGGTCCTCCATGGAAGCATGCCTTCTCAGATCCGAGTTCTCCACTCTTTGCAATGAGGTCTTCTGGAACCTTCCATTGCATACTTGGAATATTCCCTTTTTTTATCCCACAGTCGTCAGGCTAGCACCTTATCCAAAATTGTCATGTTTTTCTCATGTGCTTCTTGGGATGCCAAATATGGCTAAGTCCAAAACCCATCTTACCTTATGTGTGTGCGCCATGTGTTTAGCAAATCATTGTCAGAAACCTTCCCTGTGCACCTTCAACCTGCGCGCCCTTCTTCAACTAGGTCCCACGTACCCATGCGTCTTTTCATTCTTATCCAATATTTTGGGGCCCAACACCATGATATACTGCTTTAGTGTTCCGTGGACTTCAAGAAGCCGTGACATAGAGAAAATATTCTGTGAGTTTTATAAAAAACCACAGTACACACAAACAACATAAAATCTCAAGATAAAGTGATTACTTGTGAAGTCTTACATAAAATTATGGAGTCAACAATTCTCATATTTAATGCTTCATTGGGTATTACAAGTAAACTCACATAAAGTGATAGTTTACTCAAACAAAATAGAAATAGTATAGGGAGATTTTACATCTGACACAATCAAGTTGATAAGAGGTGGCATTGTAACAACATGTAAAACATGTTCAATCCTCTTTACTTACCCATTAAGGGAAACACTGAAAGGCCAAATCTTATTTAATTCAGAGGTGAAGATCAACATCACTCACTTGATCTTTTGAGTCTTTCTCATCTAATTCAAAGGTGAAGATCAACGTCATTCACATGATCATTTGAGTCATGCTCGTCTAATTTGGAGGTGAAGATCAATGTCATTTACATGATCATTTGAGTCTTTCTCATCTGATTTAGAGGTGAAGATCAATGCCATTCACATGATCATTTGATTTAGAGGTGAAGATCAACGTCATTCACATAATCATTTGAGTCTTGCTCATCTGATTTAGAGGTGAAGATCAATGTCATTCACATGATCTTTTGAGATAAAATATCATATGGTCATTCAATTCAGAGATGAAGATCAACGCCATTCACATGATCATTTGAACCATGCTCATTTGATTTAGAGGTAAAGATCAGTATCATTCACATGATCATTTGAGCCAAAGTCTAAAATTCCCATCATAACATAAAATTTGGAGAAATTTGTAGCACACAATGGCTTTGTAAAATTTCTACAACCTAATCTTCAGTAGAAAACTTGAGGTCTATGTCACCATTCAGAATTTTCTCTTGAATGAAGTACTTATGAATCTCAATGTGATTTTTTCTTTGATGTTGAACGAGATTGTTTACAAGAGCAATGCAATTTTGGTTATCGTCTAGAAGAAGAGTACTTCCTTTGGCACCCATATGAAGTTCATCTAACAGTATTTTCAACCACATGGATTCCTTTGTTGCTTCCATAACACTTTTATACTTTACTTCAGTAGAAGAGATAGATATTGTTGGTTACTTCTTGATATTCTAAATGATTACACCTACACCCAACTTGAAAACATATCCAGAAGTAGATTTTTTATCCACAATATCAACAGCATGGTCAAGATCACAATAACCAAATAAATTTGCATCATCACATGAAGAATAATACAAACCATAATTGATTACACCTTTTATATACCTTAAAAAAAAAATCCATTTTCTAATGGTCCTCATAAGGATCCTACATGAATCTAGAGACAATTGCAACTACATAGGATTTATCAGGCCTAGTGATAGTCAAATAAATAAAACTATCAAGAAGTTTTCTATATAAGGTAGGATTGAATTTATCACAAGAAGGTTTTGGATCTAATTTAATTATAACTTCCATAGGAATAGAGACATTCTTACAATCAATCATGTTAAATATTTTAAGAAGGTTTGAAACATACTATGCTTGATATGCAACAATAAATTTGTGATTTTGACAAATAACCATACCTAAGAAATTATTTAACAGTCCTAAATCAGTCATTTCAAAATGTTGTGTTAACTTATCTTTGATTATGAGAATTAGATTCTTATCACTACTAGTAATCAAGATATCATCAACCTATAAGACAATAATGATAACATGTCTATTTTCATTTTTAGAAATAAATCATTGTCAACAAAATAATTTTTGAAACCAAGATCTTGAAAGAAACTATTTATCTTAGCATACTAAGCTCTAGGAGCTTGTTTAAGACCATATGAAGATTTTTTAAGCTTACACACATATAATTCCTTACCAGGTTCTTCAAACCTTCTAAGTTGATGCATGTAAATTTCTTCTTTCAAGTCACCATTTAAAAAGGCATTTTTTTCATCCATTTGGTTAATATCCAGCCCATGTTAAGAAACTAGAGCTATAAGAATTCTAACAATGCTCATTTTGGAAATAGGAGCAAAGGTTTCAACATAATCTAAACCAGGTTTTTGAGTAAACCCTCTAGTAACTAATCTTACCTTGAATTTTTCAATCTTACCAGTAGAGTTATACTTAATTTTATACAACCATCTATATCCTACAATGCTTCTTTTATGAGGAAGAGGGACTAATTCCCAAGTTCGATTTGTGATTAGAGCATTGCATTCAGTTTTCATAACATTAACCCATCTTTTCTCTAGGATGAATTCTTCAAAAGATTGAGGTTCAACCTCTTACAAAGTTGAAAAGGCATGATAATAATGTTGACTGCAAGTCATCTTTCTTAGATTATTAGGTTGATAATTAGAAACCATATTTTGAGCCCACTTAGGAACTATATATGGAGACACTGATTGAGAAGACTCCCCCTCAATATCAACATCTATTATATCAGAAGTGTTAGGAAGTTACTATGTTCTAGTGTGAACATTAGTAAAAGTATAATTTAAAAATTAAATTGATTTAGTGTGTGTAAATAATGAGTTGGATTTATAGCTCATCTAGATAGGAATTTAAATAGTGAGACTAGGATGCAAATGAGAGATAAAAGGAAAGAAGATAAGACTTGACTCCTTTATAGGATCAAGCAATTTTATTTATATCTATCTCACACATGAATAAAATCATTAGAGGATTTTTTATCAAATTTGTTCTCTACAACATTTGTCTCATTTCTCCTTAATAATTTTGTAGACACCAAAATTAAGTTACACTCCCCTTGGTCCCCTTTCGAATAACCAGCTTACACACATTCACCTAACCATGACCCTTATACCCCACATTAATATTAATTTAATTTAATTACCACTGATCCTCACAATATTCACTACTTAATTATTTTAATTAAGCTAATTTCCACCTCATCTAGCCACCTCACCCTAGACCTATTCTTGGCATGTTTCCATAACTAACTAAGACTTATTTTAACCCTAAAAATCAATGCCTATTATCCCTCTAACCACCTTCCCGCTCAAAAAATAAGTAACATCCATTATGATCCGTGGAAAAAGGAACAAACCTGATCTAAAAGATGTGAGATCTGCCATTTTTAGTAAACCTAGGGAATCCCACCTTAACTGAGGTCAGTCACCCCTAAACCGATGTTAGTTAACCCAAAACCACCGTCGGTTACCATTTATTCACCTTAGCAACCTTGTTGTTGAGTTGGCACTGTTATGTTTTTGGAGCCTATTTTCATGTTAGAGAGTCGTACACCTTCTATGTGTTACACTCAAGTATTTTTATGGCGGTCCCGCTCGCCGGTGAGTGGGTCAAGGGGGTTCGGGGGTGAAGCCCCCAAAGTAAATTTTCATGGGTGGTTTATTAACCCATGGGTAATGGGTAACCGTTATGGGCTGTTTTTGGGCCCATGGTTTTTCGGTACCCATTGTTTTGTAAAACCGCCTCTTTGGCTACCCATAGGTTTATGGGATGGTTTTTTTTTTACCCATTGTTTGATACCCATGGTTTTGTAAAACTACTTAAGCAGTTGTCTATTTATATGGTCTTATGCATATGATAGAAAAATAAGCAAATGTATTACAGATGTGTTTTGAATTTGGGTGTGAATTCTGTAGAGTTTGCTGAGCATAGCTCCAAACGGATCTGGGTATTGTATTGAGAGAGTGGAGGCTTGTAATAAAATCTGAGCAAGTGATTCTTGGTGGACGTAGCCCAAATTGGGTGAACCATGTTAAATCTTGTCTCTCTGTGTTGTGTTATTTATTCTGCGCTTTTATTTGAGATCTGTAATATTTTCTGCATATTAGTTTCTACTGTTGCGATTCTGTAAGGGATTATTCCGCATATTTTATCTCTTATTTCCTAACAATTGGTATCAGAGCCTGGTTTGGTTTGCTGAAGTGTTGAATCACAGGGAAAGTTTTATCTTGAGTGGGAGCTATGGTAGATGATGGAAGATCTAGGGTTGATAAATTCAACGGGCAGAATTTTAGTCTTTGGAAGATGCAGATGGAAGATTACCTTTATCAAAAGGATCTTTATACTCCGCTGTCTGAGAAGGTGAACAAACCCTCGAGTATGACAGATGCAGAATGGGATTTGTTGGATCGGAAGGCACTTGGAACGATCCGGCTGTGTCTTGCATCTTCTGGTATTATTTAATGTTTCAAAGGAAAAGACTACAAAATATCTAATGGATGCATTAGGGAAGTTGTATGAAAAACCCTCTGCCTCTAATAAGATATTTTTAATGAAAAAGTTGTTTAATATGAAGATGTCTGAGAATAGTTCAGTAGCAGATCATTTAAATGATTTCAATACGATTGTGAATATGCTAGCTTCGGTTACAATAGAATTTGATGAAGAAGTTAGGGCTTTATTAATTCTGTGCTCTTTACCTGAAATTTGGAATAGCCTGGTAATGGCGGTAAGCAACTCGGTTCCAGCTAACTTGAAGTTGAAGTTTGAGGATGTTGTAGGGGTGATTCTAAGTGAGGAAATGCAAAGAAAAAGCTCTGGGGAATCTTCTACTTTAGGGAATGCTTTGACAGTGGAAACTAGAGGGAGACAGAAGAATAGAGGAAACCATGGAAAATCAAAAGATCGGGCAAGGTCAAAATCCAAGAGCAAGATTGTATGTTGGAACTGTGGAAAGTCTGGGCATGCAAAGAAGGACTGTCGGGAGTTTCGGACAAGAAGAAACAACAGGAAGAAAATAAGGAGGCAAATGTGGCATCAAGTAATGTATGTCAGGATGCTTTGATTCTTTCTTTACATAATATTACTGAATCTTGGGTTTTAGATTCAGGGGCTTCTTTTCATGCTACTCCACATAGGCATTATTTTGTTAATTATGTTTAAGGGGATTTTGGGCATGTTTTTCTTGGTGATGATGAGCCTTGAAGTATAGTTGGAAAAGGTTCTGTTCAGGTTAAGATGTAGAATGAGAATACATGGCTATTGAAGGATGTCAGACATGTGCCTACATTAAGGAGAAATTTGATATCGGCGGGGCAATTGGGAAGTGATGGTTGTACTGTGATATTTACAGCTAACTCTTGGAAGGTTACCAAGGGTGCTCTTGTGGTGGCAAGAGGTAAGAAGGTTGGAACCTTGTATTTAACCACTGATAGTACTAATGATTGTAATCTTGTGGCTTTAGATGCAGATACAACATTATGGCACTATAGGCTTGGTCATATGAGCCATAAGGGCATGAACATCATAAAGAAGAATTTGCCTGGATATACAGAAACAGGTTTGGATTTTTGTGAGAACTGCATATATGGGAAACATAAGCGAGTAAGGTTTCTCAAGGTTGGACCTACGAAGAAAGAGAGTAAGTTAGAGCTGGTACATTCTGATGTGTGGGGGCTGGCTCAGGTATCATCTCTTGGGGGTTCAAGTTATTATGTTACTTTTATTGATGATGTAACAAGGAAAGTTTGGGTTTATTGTATTAGAAACAAATCTGATGTATTTGACACTTTTATTAAGTAGAAAGCCTTGGTAGAGAATGAAATAGGTCTTAAGCTAAAATTTCTCAAGTCAGATAATGGAGGGGAGTATTGCAGCAATGAATTTAATGATTACTATTCTAAGAATGGAATCCGCAGGAAAAAGATGGTTCCAGGAACTCTGCAGCAGAATGGGGTATCAGAAAGGATGAACAGAACAATAATGGAACGTGCTAGGAGCATGAGGTTACATGCAGGACTGCCTCTTTCTTTTTGGGTAGAAGCAGTGAGCACAACTGTGTACTTGATAAACAAAGGACCCTCAAGTGCCTTGGATGGAGGCATACCTGAGGAGGCTTGGTATGGTAAGAAATTTGATTATTCATTTCTTAGAGTCTTTGGATGTGAGGTGTTTGTTCATATAGACAAGGATGATAGGACCAAGCTAGAGGCTAAATCAGAAAAATGTACTTTCATTGGTTATGGTGG
This sequence comes from Taxus chinensis, assembly GCA_019776745.2. Lineage (NCBI taxonomy): Eukaryota > Viridiplantae > Streptophyta > Pinopsida > Cupressales > Taxaceae > Taxus > Taxus chinensis. Next base: position 522,545,445 of record CM034152.1, read on the forward strand.
TGATGACTTTGGATTTAAATGTTGGAGTATTAAAGACAAGAAAATCATTCGGTCTAGGGATGTGGTCTTTAATGAGAAAGTCATGTATAAGCAATAGTTGCAATAAAACAGGGAATAATCCAAGAAAGAATATGCAGTGGTAGAGGATCTTCCAGATGGGAAAGTGACCCATGAATCAATTCAGGAACCTACTCAATAGGAACCCCAAACTCCTACAGTGAGGAGGTCTTCTAGGGTAAGAAAAGAACCTGAACGTTTTTCTCCTTCTCTTTATTATTTATTACTCACTGATAGTGGAGAGCCAGAGAGCTTTGATGAAGCAATGCAGGTAGATGCCAGTAAGAAGTGGGAGCAAGCCATGGATGAAGAGCATAAGTCTCTCATGGAGAACCAAACTTGGGATTTAGTGAAGCTACCGGAAGGAAAAAGAGCATTGCAGAACAAGTGGGTGTACAAAGTTAAAGACGAAGAAGGAGGAAAGAAAAGATATAAGGCCCGGTTGGTGGTCAAGGGGTTTGCACAGAAACAAGGTATAGATTTTGATGAGATTTTTTCTCCTGTAGTAAAAATGACTTCTATCAGAACTGTTCTTGGAATAGTGGCAGCAAAAGACTTGCACTTAGAACAGTTAGATGTAAAGACTGCATTTCTCCATGGTGATTTGGAGGAGGAACTATATATGCAGCAACCAGAGGGCTATGAGGTCAAAGGTAAAGAGGAGATGGTGTGTAAACTGAAGAAGAGCTTGTATGGCTTGAAATAAGCTCCACGTCAATGGTATAAGAAATTTGATAGCTTCATGATGGAGCAAGGTTATATTAGATGTCATTCTGACCATTGCGTGTATACAAAGAAATTTGAGGATGGAAGTTATATTATCCTATGTTTGTATGTTGATGACATGTTGGTTGCAGGTAAAAACATACAGGAAATAAAAGTACTCAAGAAACAGCTAAGTGAATCCTTTGATATGAAGGATTTGGGGGCAGCCAGACAAATCCTTGGTATGAGGATAACTCGGGATAGGAAGGAACGGAAGTTGACTTTATCTCAGGAAGAGTACATTAAGAAGGTACTGGATAGGTTTAACATGCAGGATGCTAAACCAGTTGGGACTCCCTTGGCAGGCCATTTTAAGTTATCAAAGGAGCAAGTGTCCCAAGACAGAGCAGGAAAGAAACCAGATGTCCAAGGTACCTTACTCATCAGCAGTTGGTAGTTTGATGTATGCTATGGTGTGCACTAGGCCTGATATTGCCCATGCAGTGGGAGTTGTGAGTAGATTTATGAGTGATCCAGGTAAAGAGCATTGGCAAGCAGTAAAGTGGATCCTTCGGTATTTGAGAGGGACCATGGGGATAGTTTTGTGCTTCAGTGGATCAGACACCACTTTATGTGGTTATGTAGATTCAAACATGGCTAGAGATGTAGACAATAGGAGGAGCATGACAGGTTATATTTACACTGTAGGTGGGACAGCAGTGAGCTGGATTTCATGACTACAGAAGCTGGTGGCTTTGTCAACCATGGAGGCTGAGTATGTTGCTGCCACAGAGGCAAGCAAAGAGATGATTTGGTTACAACAATTGCTTGAGGAGTTGGGGCATAAGCAGGAGGAATGTAAGCTGCATAGTGATAGTCAGAGTGCTATACACCTAGCTAAGAACTCTGCTTTCCACTCCAGGACGAAGCATATATAGTTGAGATATCACTTCATCAGGACAGCTTTGGAGGAAGATAAGTTGAAGTTGGAGAAGATTCATACCAGTCAGAATCCTGCAGACATGATGACCAAGGTGGTCACAAGGGATAAACTAAAGCTATGTTCAGCTTTGGTTGGCCTTCGTGGATGATAGTGAAGGGTTGAGAAGCTTGCTCAGTGGAAATCAGTCTCCAAGTGGGAGATTGTTATGTTTGTGGAGCCTATTTTCATGTTAGAGTGTGGTACACCTTCTATGTGTTACACTCGGGTATTTTTACGGTGGTCCCGCTCACCGATGAACGGGTCAAGGGGGTTCGGGGGCGAAGCCCCCGAAGCAAATTTTCATGGGTGGTTTATTAACCCATGGGTAATGGGTAACCGTTATGGGCTGTTTTTGGGCCCATGGTTTTTCGGTACCCATTGTTTTGTAAAACCACCTCTTCGGCTACCCATAGGTTTATGGGACGGTTTTGTTTTTCCCCATTGTTTGATACCCATGGTTTTGTAAAACTGCTTAAGCAATTGTTTATTTATATGGTCTTATGCATATGATAGAAAAACAAGCAAATGTATTGCAGATGTGTTTTGAATTTGGGTGTGAATTCTATAGAGTTTGTTGAGCATAGCTCCAAATAGATCTGGGTATTGTATTGAGAGAGTGGAGGCTTGTAATAAAATTTGAGCAAGTGATTCTTGGTGGACGTAGCCCAAATTGGGTGAACCACTTTAAATCTTGTCTCTCTGTGTGTTGTGTTATTTATTCTGCACTTTTATTTGAGATCTGTAATATTTTCTTCATATTAGTTTCTATTGTTGCGATTCTGTAAGGGATTATTCCGCATATTTGATCTCTTATTTCCTAACAGGCAAATTCTGAGAAAAAGGAGATGAGAAGAGAGTTGTATGCAAGCAGAACTAGAGTCTTTTCATGCACCCATACATCCATAGCCAGCACCAGGACAAATCTAGAGGTATTGCATCCACGGAAGCATTCCAGGAAGCACTACTGTGGCACCAAACACCATCCTTCTGATCAATTGCCATCAAACTTGTATCACATTATGTATACCTTCTACCAGTGTACCCCATCTCACTATAATATCCTTTGTTACTTATGTTATCAGTTTATACTTTGCATGCCCATTTCCCATCTCCTGCCAACTTGTAGATTCACCCATTTCGCTACCCACACCACCAAATCACCCATTCCCACCTGCTACCTACCTATGAGTATACCTAATACCTTTACAGACCTCCATATTCACCTTTCCATCTCTACTTAGCTTTAGTTCAATCCCCACAATCATATCTCATTGAATTCCTTTCACCCTGACCCTATCGATGCCAGTTACCCATGACCGCCATCGGTCCCTTCTAAACCGTCGTTGGTTATACCCGACCAACATAAGTCTCTGTGTTTCATACCCTTTACCAATAACAGAACCACATAACCTACCACCAAGTGACCTAAACAACCTAGAACCTGACCTTGACTAGTCCCAGTACCCTGAGACCTACCTACCCTTCAGATCTGACTATAGCCTAGCCTGTTATGTTAGATTTTCTTATTTTGCTTGAATGAAATACCTAAATCATATCAACTACAATAGGAATTTGTTTATTTCTCACATTAAGTTATTTTAAACAGTGGATAGACAGTTGTCTAAGGAGTATCTCATTTCCCCGATCTAGCACAAGCTAAGCAGTCCACTGTCATATATTATTTAACTCTTCTTTTGTGGTCTTGTTTTTTATTTCAGGTAGTTCCTCCCAGCCAAAAAGAAGCTCTCACAGTCAGCTTGGATTGAGAAGTCAGAACATGCATAACAACCATCAACCAACCATCATAAATAGGTATTCTTCCTTGGTCCTTACCCCTATCTTTTTCGTCTCAATAATGTAAAGAAAATAACGAAACATTTTGGCACGTCCGATGGGACCCATCAAGGGTTCTTTTGCATTTTCTTCATTCCTAGGCAAAATTTGTGTGTTTATTTCCCTTTAAAATGCTTACACATTAATTTTCTTCTATGGTAATCCTCTCTTCTTTCTAATTGCTCTAAAAGAAACATTTCTCTTGGCACATTTAAAAAGAATCATTCTTCTTTCTTGCATTTTGCATTTAGTGAAAAAGCACACCCTCTCTTATTCATCATTTGCTTCATCAAACGTAATTTTTCAATTTGGGCTTAAAATTGGTTGCATTACATTCTGATTTGTTGCATTTAGCTCACATTAAAATGAGCGTGACCTTTATGTTGGAAGTCATGCCCAGCTAATGGTTGACACAAAGAATCGTAGAAAGCACATTCTCTCTCTCTCTCTGTCTTACCAAACTGCACAAAATTGAAATATACACATCTTTCTTAAACAACATCTTACCCGGGAATGTCTGTCAATGATCACACAATAAGAGGATTGGCAGGTACTCCCTAGCTCGTTACTTCTATCGAGTCATTATCTCATAAGACGTCCCGCCCCTGCCATAACATAACCTGAAACCTCTCCTTTTAGATATCCCTTTTTGTAGGAAGTCTTCCTCACCAAAAACTCTACTCTAAATTCATGAGTCAATCTTCTAAATATCATAAGCTCAACACATTAAAAATCACTTGTTAGGTATGCGTTTTTAGCATTTGATTGACGTGCGTTTTGAGGTGTGAGTATACATTTCTCCATTTTTCCATTCTTTTTTACTTCTTCTGAGTGTGTCAGGAATTCACTTCATCATCTCCAGACTTTTGGGTTGACTATTTATTTGATTCAAATTCACAACAATCCATTTTTCTACATTTTTTTAATTTTCATAATGACCGGCATTGGTTTATCCACCGGTGTCAGTCCCCCTGCCCAGCATCAATTTTTCTTAACCGACATCGGTTTTCTGTTCTTATGGGTTAAATTTCCCAAAGGACACTTATTTCATTTTCTTTGATGTCAAAGTTCCTATGAGTCTCCATACTCTTTGTACTTTGGTAAACAATCATCATATAGCTTGTTCATCTAACAGTCACCAGTATTTGCCTCATTTGGTAAAATTGTTCCTGTCTTATAGTAACCGACGTTGGCTACCCCTGAATCGGTATCGGTCATCCTTAACTATTGTCAGTTGCCCTGTGTTGAATATTAGCTAATATATTGCCCAAATCCACCTATAAACACTTGATTTCTTCATTCCCCACTACTCTCGGTGTCATCTGTAGGATACAACATCACCTGATATACATTCATTCACATAGTGTTGACTTGCAATCAAGCTAATGCTCTTATATTCCATGCAAGTTTTCAACCACTCCCACCTAGTCCTTTACCACCCTCCATCCTGTCACCCATGTATCCAACCCTACCTACCACCATCACCGTAGGAGACAAGGAATTTGCATGAATCCTTGATCAGAATCCCGCAGCCTTAAATTTATACCTTTCCCACTCTTCCACCCGGGACTCCTCAGGTCAATTGATATATGGCATGCCTATATCCATCTCACCTGCCCTTATTCCCACTTATACATCAGCTGCTAATAATGCGGCATTACCTTCACTTCGTTTACCCCCAATGGTTTCACAGCTAGGCCCCATATCCATCATGACTGGTGCATTTGCAGTATCAGTCGCACCTGTAGTATATGTTGTCCCCTCATCAACCACCCAGACCATAACCTCATATGCGCCCATTATCTCACAGATACCAATTACAACACAACCGCCCGTGGTGTTAGTGACCCTTACTCCATTGTAGAATCTTGTCCTCTCCATCCCACAATCTAACAATGACCTCATCAAATTAATGATGGAAAGGATGCAGACGCTAGAAACATCGGTTTCTAGCTCACGCAATTCACTCACCTACGATGAAATCTGTAATGAGCCCATTCATCTGTCCATCCCTATTTTCCCATGCCTTGTACATTGGGAAATGCCAAAATTCAATCATTTTAATAGTAAAGAAGACCCATAATAACATTTTTGGTCTTTTAAACATGGGTGTTACTTGATCGCCCATGATGATGCTTTACTCTTATGGACCTTCCCGATGTCTCTTATAGGACCTGCATGGGACTGGTACAGTGGGCTACTAAGACATTCCATCTACTCATTTAATCAGGTAGCCAAGCCTTCTTAGACCACTTATCAATCAACATTGTTAAGAAGGTCACCATGACTGATCTTTATTCCACCCGACAGTACGACGATGAGTCTATCGCTGACTTTGTCGCTCGTTGGTGTAGCCTAATTAACCAGCTCACATTTTAGTTACCTCAAATTGAACTTATAGATTTGTTTACTCAGGCTTGCGCTAGACACATTTCACCAACCCTGCAGGTGTAGACCTTTTGCACTTTTGACGAGGCATTCACCTAGGCACAGAAATTAGAAATTTGTGCTATCGAAGAGAAGAAAATTCAGCTATGTAACAAGAACAGCGTGTTCAAATCAAATGATGCTTCTTCATCTTCAAAACCTCAAAACAACTATTCAAAACCAAAAGGATCTTCCAATGTCATAGTTCTCAAAGTTGGTCCCCCCTCATCAATCAAACCCAGCCAAACCTCCTTCTAATCTCTCTCATGTCCAAGCTTTCCAGTTCAGACAAGAACAACGAAAGTACACTTCAATAGGAGAACCTTATGCTTTTATTTTGGAAAAGCTTATTAAGGCTGGTGTCATTACTCTTCCACCTATAAAATCACACACTGGCTTTGACCCTTAGTGCCCCATGCCCGCGTGGTATAAAGAACATGATTTTTACAACTATCATTGTGTCAAAGGTAATAGTGAAAATAATTTCATCACCTTCAAGAGTATCGTCCAAGAAATGTTAGACAATAGAGATTTAGTCTTGGATAGCCCGAATGCACCCGTTAACCAAAACCTACATATCTTCAAGAAGTCATTCCCTAATCATGCCCCATCTTCCAACCAAGCTGGTGACACTTCAAACAATGATAGCAATGTCCGCGAGGTCCACGCTATTTTTGATGACATACCAGTTACTTCCCAATTGCCTCATGTTCCTTCCATAGACGAAATCTTAGCTTGAGCTCCCCTACTTGCACAAGAACCTATTTCATCTACTCCTCCTCCCATAGAGGATTCCCCTTCATTTTCTCCTTCATCCATGGAAGAGCCTATAATTAGCATGCCACCTTTGACCCCTCAAATTTTTGAGCAGTTGTCAGTGGCACCTCTCCTACTCATAAGAGATACATGTCCACAACCTACACCATCACAAGGAGAGTCCACCTCATCTAGCCCATCCTCTCCTCTACCCATGGAGGATCCTATAGAAATACCATTTCCTTTAGATGACCATTCACCATCGGACCCCAAAGATCCCACTGATATGCTTTCAGCTCTCTTACCCACAGAGTCTGAGGCTAGCCATTTCCCTATATCTCAAACACATTTTACGGGGATTGCTACTCGATCCACGTCGGCCCCACTTACAACAGTACCATTTTCATGCTTGGCTGATCACTTGGACTATGTTGATAGAGCCTTACTTTGGGGATGCCTCCTACTTCCTGTGTCAACCCAAATATAGTTGTCACTTGTCAACACCTCCACTATCTATCCAAAAGTGTTTCAAGCAACCAAACCAAACACAACCACAACTATTGCAACACCCTCCATGTCACCACCCATGGCCCAACTCACACCTCTACCCATAACCCAACATACATCTACACCCAAACACCTACCCATGCCTATATCATCTCCCTTACTTAAACCCATCACTATCTTAGGGGTCAGGCTGACATCAAACCTTACTCACCCACCCATCAAATTAGATTTAGCCACATCTTCCCAAACCAACACTAAACTTATTCTGGAACCCTAAAAAGAAGACCCAACCCCCTAGGCCTCATACACCAACCTCGCCTACCACACCATTGTCACCTTCACCCCTTTCGTCCATCCTAGGACCTCACCCCTCGACCTTGGCCAAACAACCTCCTTCCACCGGTAAACCAAGAGCGCAGTAGCCCACCTCCTCATCATGAACCTCTAATGTACCCAAGTGACCCACACAACCTCTGTCATCACCCGTAACCTTCTTACCACCCATACCACCACTACCATCCATAACTTCTTCACTACCCATGACACTTTCTTCCCTTACACTCACACCTTCTACCCAACCTCTACCAACCACCTCCACAGCAACTCGGTTACCCCCGTGGGTAACCCATCCTCTTCCACCATCTGCTTTTCCCTCTACATTGCATCCACCCATGTCACCTTTGCCCAAAAAGGTGCAACCTAAATGCTAAGAATCTGCTACCCTCCAATAAGGTAGTTAAACCAACCAAACCTTTCGTCGCTAGCTCTTCTACCATGCCCATACCTAAATAGATGCCCACAAGACCTAAGACCACTCCACACACCAAACTAGTGGACCAACCCATTCCCCCTCCTATAAATCCTCTTCCTCCACAATCAGTAGTACCTACACCCAAACCCACATTCACCTCCCATTGTGATCCACTAGCAGGGTCCTATGCTAAAATCTTAACCAATCTCCTTGAAACTTTTGTCATCACATTACCACCTCTTAGACCTTACGACCCGCTCAAACCCAAACCAAAAGGGTTTGACAAAACTAAAATTTGTGCCTACCATCGTGTGTTAGGACACGATGTAGAGAACTGTAAGGCTTTAAAAACCACTCTTGTCCAATTGTGTCCTCCCGAAGAAAATTTTGATGATGACGATCTTCTTGATGAGGACCCCATTTCACCTTCACCAATTTCCACAGATCTTCTTCCATTACCTACTCAATGACCAAAATCTCCACCCCCACAACTCTTTGATCCACCCCTAAGATTCGAGATCAACATGGTCCGTATAAGAGAGTTGGCCAAACCACCACCCAAATGCCAATGCACCATAATCACTTCATAAGGATAGTATCCCCTCATGCCGCTATACCTTCCATAACACGCCCTCTTCATCCACCTCTCCTCAAATTAACATGGTTTACGTTACCACCTGTGCTCAGAAAGACAAGGGAAAATAAAAGTCAACTGGCCCATCAACCAACCCTGTACCCAACATACCATCCACACCCATACCCAAAGTCATCATTCGAGGTCCTGCATATCCTATTTTCGATGGGGTCACACATCGCACAATGCTAAAACAACTGCATCAATCCCCTCTCAAAATTTCCTTATATGACCTTGTCCAAACCTCCGAGTCACATCGTCAATCCCTCAAAGAGGTCCTTCAATCTATTGATGTTTTACCAAATGACCCCACACCCATAGCCTCCATCATTACCCCTCACCATTTTCCCTCTCTCACTAGGTCATCACCTTCCTCTACACCTCCACCTACTCGCCAAGTAGCCACCCTCAGCTTTTTAGATGAAGAGATCACTCCCTTCTAGTCTGACGACCCCAACCCCACTCTTTTCATCTCCATCTTTATCGATAATATATGCATACGACGCGTTATGATCGATGGTGGTGCTAGTATTAACATCATCTCCTCCCATGCATATGACCAAATGTGAATACCTTCCAATTGCATGCATGGTAACCCAGTTATGTTGCGCTCCTTCAATGATGCCATGACCTCTACCCTGGGTACCATCATTCTCCATGTCTGCGTGGGTCCCCGCACTATCCCGAAACTTTTCTATGTCCTAGAAGGGGAGTTCCAATATAACTTGTTGCTCAGCCAACCTTGGATCTATGCCATGGGTTGTGTCCCTTTGAATTTACACCACTGCCTCAAATTTGAACACGAGGGACATAATTACACCATCCCTACTGATCCATCACCTTTCAAGACCTGTAACATGCTATACCAGCCCAATGATGTGCTTGTACTAGTCAAGGCATCTGCCACTATCCCTACTTCACCTCCACCTACTAGCCCACCCACCAAGACTACCACCACCTCTCTCGCACCTGACCTTGCTATCCCTACTACCATTATGGCCTCTACCACTAACTCCCTTATTTCCACATCATCAGGCAAGTCGTCTATCCCCGCTACTCACATACCGACTACAGATCCCTTAGAAGGTGTTTTTTAATGCCTCACTCTGGGGGAATATTGCCTATATAATATCGACACCTTCCTCACCCCGAAAGAGTATGGGAACCTGCGTCAACACCCTAGTTATGACATCCACATCGGTGATGTTTTTCCTTATGGCCCTTCACCTTCTCACTAATCTAACGTATGGGGGACTTGATATTGCCACCTATAAACCCAAACCTCCATCCCATACCAAACCATTTTCATCTGACCTACACTCCCTCACTAACCGTCGCTTCACTCACACTTTCCTCCACTGGTGCACATGGAAAGGATTTGGCTTTGGATTTTACAAACAGGGCCACCATACTATCATTTCTTATACCTCTCATAAACACAATGACCGTAGTGGCATTGGTTTTGATGCACCACCTTCCAAGAAGGTTCATGTTGACCTCATCCAGGATGGAAAACCTTCGTCACCTCCTTCACTTACATTACCATATTCACCCATAGAAGTCCATAGATATTGAATCTATTCCTCCTAACTTTTCTTTTCATAAACACCATTTCCCTGGGACCTGGGTGATGTATCAACGTGATGGTGAGGCTCCCTCTTCTCTCCCATTCTTGTATCCTGACATGATCAGATGATGATACACCCTCTATCAATGTCATTCAGTGTTAGGATGATGAATCCATCCTCACTTACCTTGGTGTGGAAGATTCTTATATTCACTGGTCATTACCTTCTGAGACGCAAACCATGTTAAATGAATCGACCATTGAAATCAACGTTAACACTCAAGACGACCCCCACATTCTAAAGATATGCCAATCCTTAGATGTTGTTGAATAGGAAGCCTTCACCTCTTTCCTTCAGGACCATAGAAACGTGTTTATCTGGTCCTATGCCGATATGCCCAGTATTGACCCAAAAATCATGGTCCATAATATCGTAACCATTCCTGATGCCAAACCCATCAAACAAAAGCTACGGAAAATGCATCCTCGCATTGCTCTTCTAGTTAAAAAAGAGCTTCAACACCTTCTCTCAGTTTCCTTTATCCTACCCATTGACTATCCCCAATGGATTTATAACATCGTTCCCATCATAAAAGGTGATAGGGGGACTACTGCATTTGCAAGGACTTCCGTGACCTCAACCTAGCTTGTCCAAAAGACGATTTCCCCTTACCAGACATTGACTAACTAGTTGATCTCACTTCTGGCCATGAAATATTATCACTCATGGATGGTTTTTCAAGCTACAATCAAATATTTATATCTCCAGAGGATCAACACAAGACTACCTTCATCACCCCTTGGGGGACTTTCTACTATCGAGTCATGCCTTTTGGCCTTAAAAATGTTGGTGTTACATATCAGCAAGCCATGACTTACATCTTCCATGACATCATGCATCACATATTAGAAGATTACGTAGATGATCTTCTGGCCAAATCTAAACACTAAACCGAACACCTACCAATCCTTAAATTCATCTTTGACTGTCTCATCAAGTATTGTGCACATCTTCAACCAAAGAAATGCATCTTTGCGGTACTCTCCGGAAAACTTCTAGGTTTCATCGTTTGTATGTGTGGCATAGAATTTGATCCTACTAAAGACAAGGCTATTCTGGAAATTCCTCCACCCACTAATCATGCTTCAACTTCGAAGCCTACAAGGAAAGTTACAATCTATTCAATGCTTTATCTCGCATCTTTCTGACCATTGTCAACCATTTCATCATCTTCTCAAGAAAGATGTTTCATTCAAATGGAATGATGAATGTCCATAAAGCATTTGAGGCCTTAAAACAATACCTCCTTTAACCACCAGTGCTCATTCCTCCTAAGGATGGACCATCCCTTTTACCTATATATCTTACCACTGACCATTCTTTAGGGGCCATGCTTACTCATCGTGACGACCAACCCGAAAGTAATTGGTATATTACATAAGTCGTACCCTTCTAGACTATGAAACTAGATATACCCATGCCAAAAAACTATTGCTTAGCCTTAGTTTTTTGTTGCCACCAAACTTCATCCATTACCTACTCAACCACAAAACCTTTTTCATTACTAATACTGACCCATTACACTATATGTACGCCAAACCCTATCAACATCAATGTACCTCATACGTTGGCTTATGCTTCTTGCTGACCTTGACCTTGAATTCATTCATCAAAAGTCCATCAAGGGCCACAATATCACTGACCAACTAGCTGATGCAGCTATTTCTAGGAATCAACCATCTAACTTTGATTTCCCAGATGAGTCTATAACTACCCTTTCCCTGGATGAACCCACTTACCAAATGACACTCTTCTTCGATGGCTCCAAGTGTCAGCATGGGGGAGGGGCTAGTGTTATCCTCATTCCTCTTGATGGTGAACCTATGCCTTTGTCTTTCAAACTTGATTTTGATTTTACAAACAATATTGCTAAATACGAAGCACTCATATTGGGTTTCCAGGCTACTTATGCCTTAGATGTTAAGTCAATCAATATATTTGGTGATTCTCAGCTGGTCATAAACCAAGTCAATGGTATATACCAGTGTTCATAATGAGATACTTCAAAAGTATAAGCATCATGTAGACATAATTTTGACCACCTTTGACCATTACGCACTTCAAACCACCCCACGATCTACCAATAAATTTGTGGATACCATGGCCTGCTTGGCTTCTCAGATACCTACTTCACCCGCTAACTCTAAAATCTTTGTCACAATACAAAGGCTACAATCACCCTCTTATTTACCTCATGAGGTCTACTCCATTGGAACTGTTGCCCCTGACCCACGTGACCTTTGGTATAAGAAATATGCAAACTATCTTTCCCTTTCCATTCTACCCATTGATCTCACTCGTAATGGACAACGTGCCTTTCTTAAAAGTTTCTCTTGTTATGTCATCATGGGTGGTCTTATTTACAAGTGTGGCTTTTGACGACATTCTCTTATGATGCCTTACAAGTTCTGAAATTCCCTACACCATTAAGGAAGTCCACGATGGAATTTGTGGAGGTCACTTTAGTGGTTTAGCTATCGCAAAACACATTCTTCACCTAGGCTATTATTGGCCAACCCTAAACCGTGACTGTTGTGATTATGTCAAACATTGCGTGAAATGCCAGCAACATGCTAATCTCCACCACACACCTAGTCATGCCTTACAGGTCACACGAGACCTTTGGCCTTTCTCTCAATGGGGTTTAGATCTTGTTCGGTGAGATCAACCCCCATTCTTCACAATGCCACCAATGGATCATAACCACTACTAAATATTACACTAAATGGGTAGAGGCCATTCCCCTCATTTCTACAAAAGCCAAGAAAATATGTGAATTCATCAACCATCACATCATTTTTTCACTTTGGTGTTCCTCACCACCTCATCACTGATAATGGAAAGCAATTCAAAAACAAAACCCTATGCAAACTATGTGACGCTTTTGGCATCTAACTCAGTTTCTCATCACCTTATTACCTACAAACCAATGGTCAAGCCGAATCAACCAATAAAACCTTGAACAAAATTCTTATGAAAGTAGTCAACGATACGGGAAAGGATTGGCATATGCACATTCCTTTTCCTTGTGGGCTTATCGCACTAGTATTTGCACTTCAACTACTGCCACACCCTTTTCTCTAGTCTATGGTACGAGGTTGTCTTACCTCTCGAAGTCTAGATTCCATCTCTCCGCATCTCACTACAAGACATGCTCAATGACGATGAATTTTGCCAAGATCATTTGGCGCAACTTGAGTTATTAGATGAACGTCGTCTCAATTCTCTTGACCATCTCCAAATCTACCAAAAATGTATCAAACGTGCCTATGAAAAACATGTTCACAAATGAACCTTTCAGGTTGGTGACCTCGTCCTGAAGGAAAATCAACATGTAACCAAAGAGGAGAAAAGTAAATGGGGTAAATTGCTCCTAATTGGCTCGGACCCTATATCATTACCCATGCCTATGGATCAGGTGCTTATCATTTATCTTCACTTGAAGGTAAACCCGAACCTGAGCCCCTTAATGCCTTGCATCTTCAACCATTTTATTGCTGACGTCTAGTTCTATACCACTTTCTGTCAGTTGATTGCTCATCCCTTGAGCCCTATTCACCTTCCATATTGCCCGTTTTGAGGATCCATGACTCAAAAAGAATCATGTGATTCCTGTCACCTTCCAATCTTATCTTCAATATGAGTACCACAACTCTACTCATAGCATGATTCTCATGGATACTTTTCATCTTCTTCAAGATGGAATCCCATGGTCGTTCATCACTCAAAACCACCTCTTTCATAGTTAATCTCTGTGTGCTATGGTCTTGTCTTCTAAACAAGAACCTAATCTTCCTCTATAGTCTTGTCCATGACTTAAACATCCAAAAACAAAAAGGGATGCAACTCCTTGAGTCAAAATTCCAGCAAAAGTTGACTCCCTTGAAAGGGACATTTCTTCACTCTAAATTCCACCACTATAAATAGACTGCTCCCTTGAAGGACAGCTATATCAAGTTATTTCACAAATCCAATAAAAATATAAAGAAGCTTCCCACATCGATCAGCTTCACGAAGACCTCAAGGAGATAATATACCTATCCCATATAGACTTCTTGCATCGATCAGTCTATTAAACACAAACAAATGAAGAAAAAGATGAAATTTTCATCATGGACTTGCCTATTTTTGATCCTGGGTTTCTTGTTCCAAAGAACACACTGTCATACACTAAGTTACGCTAAAACTACCCATTCTCACCTCCTTTCCTTTTTTTAGCCTAATTTTCCATTTACTCAAGGGACTTGCCACAAACACAACATTTTGTGATTATGCAACTTTCTTCACCCTAAGAATGGTCCATTATGCAATGCCTTTAGGGTCTTAGGTTCATGAGCCCCTCTTAGGTATGGTCAACTCATCAGGGTTCTTATCAATTAAGTGGCTCTTTTACCCCCTCTTACCCTTCACCTTCATCATTACTTATTGATTATCCTATACAGGACCAGATCATCGACACCTATATTTACAAACCACTCCACCATGCTCCTACGACCTAAACTCAATCATGCCTATGACCTACATTCACCCATGCCTAACACCTACCAACCCATTCCTCTACTTCATCATAATCTTCCCTAGCTTATGGGAGAACTACATCAGCCTGAGGTCCCTTTTCGCTGAGACTATGTAGGCAGCACTCCGAGGGCATGGGGCCCTTGGAGGTTAGCTCAACCATTCTTTACCCTAACCAAAACCCCCTTTCAATTTCTTATTCACATTCTACCCTAGTTAGTTTCCATTCTATATCAATAACTGGAAATTAAACCAAATAAGCAACAATTGCTAAATTTTTACCATCATAACACATACATTCATTTCATCATGTCTACCATTTCTTTACCATAATCTTACATTTTCCTACAAATCATCTTAACACGATCCATACCATCATTAATTGCACTAAATAATGAATTAGAAATTCAATCAACCATAAAACCTGACTCAATCATGCCTAAATCAACCTAACTCCATCATGCCTAAACTGACCTAACTCCATCATACCTAAACCAACCTGACTCAATCTTGCCTAAACCGACCTGACTCCACCATAATCCTAAATCAACCTGACTCAATCATGCCTAAATCCGACCTGACTCCATCATGCCTAATCCACCTAGTTTCCATCACATACACACATAATAACATAAATTAAAATCAATAACCCCATCCATGTTATAAATGCCATCAGCTATAAATCAGAAAGTCTGTGTATACATACATGTGTACATGGATATAAATAAATACTAGTATCTAGGCTGGTATATGATAAAAAATACAAAAACTCTCATATATAGCCTCACCATCTTTCAGCACGCAGGCCAGTATATGATCAAAAATAACAAAAACTCTCATATACATCCTCACTCTCTTCGGCACGCAGGCCGGTATATATAAAAAATAAACAACTATACAAAATGGAGGGATGTATGGCTATCAGATATCCCCCTCTAGATATCCTCCATATTTTTCTCACCTGTCTTCTCCTCCTCCTCTACCCCCATATGGCATCTAGCTAACATCTCACCACCCACCATGGGCCTCAGTTTGCCCTCGGCTAGTACCACACCTGGAGCTTGCCTCCATACATTGGTGGCCTCACCCTGACCCTATCTTGGGGCTCGCTGGCCCCCTATACTCTCTACACTATGCGTACAAGACCTAGTCTTCTCACTCGAGGCATGTTGTGCTCTGTACTCTGCATAGGACAAGATGTTTATCCCAACAGCCATCAGGTGATCCTGATAATATCATGCCTCTCCTAGGGCATCCCTAAACCTAGCCATAGGTATTGTCTACAGAGGTGCCATTGGTCTCGGCCCCTGTACCTATCTCTTAGGACCCTGTCCCGCTGGTACCTATAAAGAGGGACCTTGTCCCTGTGCATGTGCCTATCTTGAGGGACCCTGTCCCACCCCTACCTATATCTAGGCCTGAAGGGCCACAACCTGCGCCTGTGCAGTGGCCAACTAGCCCTACAAACCTGTAACATGTGCCTATAGGGGGCCACCTACACCCCATCCCCATCTCCACCCTGTGTACAGGTACCTGTCCCTGCACTACCTAGGCCTGTAGAGTGGCCACCTGTGCCTGCAAAGTAGTAACCTGTGCCTCTGAACCTGTCAAATTCCCCTGCACTATCCCTAACTGTGTAATTAGGGTAGCCACCTAACCCTGTAGGGCATCCCTTTGCATTGTGATGGTGGCTAAATTTGGCTTCCCCGGCCTCAGCGGTACTACTCGTAAATGTGTAGCCCACCACTATCTGTATCTATCAGTAACCCTGGCATCATCAATCTGTCGGTCTATCACTATTCCTCCTGCCCTGTCGGCACCTTCGGTTGTGGTAGAGGTAGAGGCCTCTCCACATCATCCCTCCTATACTGTGGGAAGGGTGGGGGTATATCCTAAAGTAGCCCAAACTGCCGTCAGACCCTATCTACAGGTATCATCTCATGCTCTCCTACACATCGCCCCTCTATCTATCAGAGCAGCTGTAGCTCCTGTAGCTCCTCAGCCATCTACCTATATGATGGGAAGCCCACATATGGCCTCTAAATGATGTCCATGCCAGAAAACCCCTCTAGTAAATGCTTGTAATAGGCTACATCATGTGTAGCTCTAGCAGCTCGATGCTCTCTAATCATAGGCACCCATCGCCTAAAGCCCACCCAAACAAAACCCAGCTCGAATGCATCAACATGGGGCATACCAACTAGACGCACACACACAATGTGCTCATATGCCCAACAATGAAGTAGGAAAGTACAACACAGGCTAAACCTCTGTAGCCGCCCATAAGCCCATAACTCTTTGTATAATTGTACCAAGAATGCGGGTGCCCATGTAAAATGTGTCATGTCCTCTACCATATTGTGCAAAACCCCCATCAATGATCATGGGAATCTCCCACCCTCTGCATCTGGCAATGCAAAATAACAAACTTCCTCCATCAACAACACCACTAGCCTCATCTCCTCCAGATGGGCCCGATACATATCTCCGTGGCTCATACTGGCGCTGTGGAACCTCAACTATGCCAGCCCCTCGCCAAACACGGTCAACATCAAATCCTCAGATGCCTCTGAGGAGATCGAAATACACCTGCATCCCCACTATCAGTAACAGCAGGATCCTGTACACATCCTCCAGGGTGATTGTGATCTCACCCGTCGGTAGATGGAATGTATTGGTAGTTGAATCCCATCTGTTGATGAGGGTAACCATCAAATTCGGCTCCCAGACTACGTGTTGGTAGCGTCTAACCCCAATCAGGCCAACCTCTGCAACATGGCACCAATCATCGACTATCGCACTCCCTCATACCTCCACAAGCAGGGGCGGTACCCTATCTCACATCTGTAATTGATCTCTCGCCTACACCCAACAAACCATCACATTAATACACCTTGACCATACCCACAATCACCCTTGACACCTCACCTATACCTATTACCCTACCTCTTTTCCCCTCGCAACTTACATTCTTATCACATGTCCTATCTACCCATGCCAACCCTAACTAATTACCGTTCCACCATACTTATTTAAACCTCTCACCCATGTTATTTTTCCGTTCACAACATCTTATACCATTACCTATTTCACCCACCTAACTTGTTTTTTACCCAGTTTTCTCCAAATAATGACTAGCACCGGTTTAGGTGAGACCGACCACGATCTAATACAACCAGCATTGGTCACCCCATTTGTGACCATTGTCGACTAACACCAACCGGCGTCAGCCAACCCTTGACTGATGTTAGTCACTATTGCGGAAACCAAATCCACGACACCCTACCCTATTTCCCCACAAACACACCATTTTACCCTCCTAACCCACCCATTCCTACCCAAATACCCCCTAAATTCATCCCCACCCATCATTCACCTACATATACCCTTCTCCCTTCCTATTTTACCCATTTTCATCCCAAATTCAAATTTACCTTTCCCCCCAAAACCTATTTTCCCCTTACCCAATTTCTCTACACAAATCTACCTACTAAACTAGAAATGGGATTGGATCATACCTCGTCATGCTACCGTCTCCATGGTGGACATGTTGGGTTGTTGCACTAGTGGTCCCCTTGATCCCTCTCCTAACTCTTCCATCACCAACTCGACCTCCTCACCTCCAACCAACTAAATCGATCAAAAAAATCTCATGGACCCACCTATCACCTTTCGATCACCCACTACGAGGCTCACCAACTCATATCTCCATCTCGCTCGGTCACTTTCCACCTTTACCTCTCTCCTCTGTTCATTTTCTCCTATTTGGAAAATTACAAATGATTCCAAAAAATGTAAAAAATTACTTTTTTAACCACACCCCAACCTGAGTGACATCAGTTGTACCTAGACTGACATTAGTCATGTTCCCTAGCAAACTATGGTCAGTTTACCTAGACCATCATCGGTTAAGCATGACCAGTGTCGGTTACCTATTTTAGCCCCATGGCAACCCATTACACCTTATCTACTTGCCTACAACCTTTTTCACCTAACCTGCTGCTGACCTTGACCCTCTACCTCATCCTTCTGACCTCGTCATTTATCCCCCCACCTCACCATCAGTTGGGGCATATTTCTTCCCCTCCTATGGCCTTACCTATGCCACACTTCTTTTTTTACCCACACCTGACCTCTTGTGACATGAGCTATATGACTAGAATCGGAACATTATTATTGACCTTTGAACCACTCTACTCATTATAGCTTGTGACATGGTTACCCGTATTTATTTAGCCTATCAAGCTTACATTGCCTATTTCTATTTTATTTATCTTGACCTGAACCTTTGGTGTACCGGAACATCCCTAAATGCTCCTCAACCTAACCTCTATTGTGTTTCCACACCACATCCTATACCTTGGATACCAGATACACTTCAAACCTATTTGGATAGACCTATCAACCTTGGATGATGTACATTTTGCAAGCTTTTCACTTTGGTACCGTGTCATAATTAATACGTGTGCATATGTTCAACTGTCACTACCTTTGACCCTAGCTCATTTCCCTATTTTTCCCAATTTTTCCTTTTCCCCATTACCCATTTTTACCTCCACCAACCCTACCCACACCTACCTCACTAAATTTTGATTACAGTGGATATCCCCATGTCCTCACCGGTCATGTCTTGCGATGAAGGTACCTATTTTTCTCAACCTAATAGCCTTACCTTACCTATGGTCGTAACCATTATCCAAAAAAAACTTGACCTTTTGACCTTTTGATGTACCCAAACCACACCTATGCATTCGTGCATCTTACCTCATTTAGGGCCCAAACCATATCCTTTACCCTGGATACTGTACCTCAACAACCCTTGATTAGATGAACCTTTACGAACCCTAGTTAACGTACATTTGTTATGTTGAGAAACCCTGGTATCTTCATGGCATTTGACAATGTGTGAATATTTCTAAATGCTCTACCTAATCACCCACCTTACCTCTTACAATCACCATACCCTCGACCATCACCTTCTTCACACCTAACCCTATTTTCTCAAACAACCCACCTCCTCATTTTATCAAACCACTCACCACTTCCTTCTATCACCTCATCGGTTCCTAGTTTGCAGGGGGGTTACCTTCACCCACATGCTTGGGGCAACATCACCTTCACCCCCCCACGTATTATTTTTGTCAGTTTTGCTTACCAATAGAAGCTACACAAAAAAAAGGGGTAAAATGTAGACACCCAAATTGGGTCACACTCCCCTTGGTCCCCTTTCGAATAACCAACTTACACACATTCACCTAACCATGACTTTTATACCCCACATTAATATTAATTTAATTAATTAAATTGAATTAATACCCATCCTCAAAATATTCATTACTTAATTATTTCAATTAAGATAATTTCCACCTCATCTAGCCACCTCACGCTAGACCTATTCTTGGCATGTTTCCATAACTAAGACCTAATATTACTTGCCTTCATGAGATAAGACTTAGTTTAACCCTAATAATCAATGTTTATTATCCCTCTAACCACCTTCCCACTCAAAAAAGAGGTAACATCCATTCGGATCCACGGAAAAATGAATGAACCTGATCCAAAAGATGTGAGATTTGCCATTTATAGTAAACCTGGGGAATCCCACCTTAACTAATGTCAGTCACCCTTAAACCGACACCGGTTAACCTGGAACCATCGCCAGTTACCATTTATTCACCTTAACAACCTTGTTTTTGGGTTGGGACATTTTGAGAAAAGGGAGATGAGAAGAGATCTGCATGCAGGTAGAACCAAAGTCTTTTCACACACCTAGACATCCACAACCAGCACCAGGATACATCCAAAGGTATTGCACTCATGGAAGCATTCCAAGAAGCACTATTGTGGCACCAAACACCATCCTTTTGATCAACTACCATCACCATTCAGCCATTAAACATATATCACAGTAAATATACCTTCTACTAATATAGTCCATTTTAATATAATAGCCTTTTGTTACTTTTGCTATTCAATTTATACTTTGCATGCCCATTTCCCATCTCCTACCAATTTGCATATTAAGTCATTTCTCTACCCACACCATGATATCACCCATTCTCACCTTCTACCTACATCCAAGTATACCTGAGACTTTCAAAGACCTACCCATCCACCCTTCCATCTTTGTTTAACTCCAGTTCACTCCCCACAATCAGATCTTATTAAGTTTATTTCACCCCAACTGTACCGACACCGATTATCTATGACCGTCTTCGGTCCCTTTTAAACGGTCATCAGTTATACCCGACCGACATTGGTCTCTATGTTTCATACCCTTTACCAATAACGGAACCACATAACCTAATACTAAGTGACCTAAACAACCAAGAACCTGACCTTAACCAGTCCTAATACCCTGAGACCTACCTACCCTTCAGATATGACTATAGCCAAGCGTGTTATGTTAGATTTGCTTATTGTGCTTGAATGAAATACCTAAATTATATCAAATAAAATAGGACTTTATTTATCTCTCGCATTAAGTTGTTTTAAACAATGGATTGATAGCCATTTAGGGAGTATCACACTTCCTGGATCTAGCACACGCTAGGTAATCCACTATCATATATTATTTAATTATTCTTTTGTGGTCTTGTTTTCTATTTCAAGTAGTTCCTCCCAGCCAAAATGAAGATCTCACAGTCAGCATTGGATTGAGAAGTTCAAATGTGCACAATAACCATCAACTGAACATCATAAATAGGTATTCCTCCTTGGCCCTTACCCATATCTGTTTTGTCTCAATAATGTAAAGAAAACGGGGAAACACATTTTTTTAATTGTTGTTATTTAGATAAGTAGAGGTCTTAAATTTATATCAGTTGATATTAGAGGAGGTGATATCAAGCTATGAGACTCATTGCAGGGTTCAATTGTATCTGTTAGTATGTAAATTTACATTTTCTAAAGCTTTCTCACCGTATTTGAAGTTTGTATTCGATACACAGGGGTCGACATTGATCGCACTAATCAGAATCGATTCGTTGGATCGACATCGATCCTCTCTAAAATGACATTGGTTCTTATGCATTCTACCTGATCGGCTTCGATTACTATGTAAAACATGATAGTGAGTTTTGCCAACATTCTCAGTAAGTGTTTCTGATTTTGTAATGGATATGTGAATTCCTTTAGATAATTTTAATGGTCTGAACTTCTATACATGGAAGGTAATGATACACATATAGCTAATGAATACAAACATATGGGGAATAGTAAGTAGGAAAGAAAAGAATCTTACAAATGTAAGTAAAGTAGTGGAATGGGAAACTAGAGATGATAATGTTAAAGCAGTCGTAGGACTTGCATTATCTGATTTCGAACTTCACCATGTTGATTTAGAAAAATCGTTGAATTTCATTTGGGAAGAGTTGAAAAAAGAATTTGGTGGAAAAGATGTAAATGCTAAATTCACTTTTAAATTGCAATTATTTAACTTAAAATGAATGATGGAGTTGGTATGTCAAGTCATGTAAATGAGCTGAGATCCCTCATGAGACAATTGAGTGAAGTAAAATAAAAAGTAGATGAAGAGGATGCCAAGGCTATTTTATTAAATAGTTTGCCTCCTAAGTACAATACTGTTATTTTTACCCTTGGTCTAATGTCTTCACATACACTACGTGACATGATTACAACTCTTTCAGCTGGGGAGAAAAGAACTAAAGAAGATATAAAAGAGGAAATTGTGTTATATGTAAAAAAGAAGCATAAAAACTTCTCCAAGAACAAAAAGGAAGTTGAATGTTTTTATTGTAAGAAAAAAGGCATAAATATTCTTTTTGTATTGTTTGTGCTAGAGATATTATAAAGGGAAAAATCAAAATAGATGAAGCCAATGTATTTGCTGAGGAGGAATCTAATCGTGAAGAAGAACTAGAAAACAAAGAAGGTGGGTATAATTTTGATGAATGCCTATATTAATTAATGACTCTTTAGAGGATGGAGGCAACAGAGGAAGGATGACTTTTAGTATCCTCTCATTAGTCACCAATGATGGGGCCACATATGCATTGGTGGATTTTTTTGTTTTCAACAATGTGGTTAATTTCTTCTTGTGTGTTTTTATTTTGAAGAATAATACAAGTTCATAATGTAACACGAGATTCCTATGTAATCCCCATTGTACGAGTATGACACGAGCTAAAAAGTACACTATTAATGGTTTTCGATTAACCGTGTAAAACCTTCTTTCTAGGGTTGTTGGTTGTCCTTAAAAACCTTCTTTATAGGGTTGTTAGTTGTCCTTAAAAACCTTCTTGTGGTTAGTATTAAACCAAATTGTAAAACCATACTTAAACATGAGCAGGTACAAGATGAAAATTTCCTCATGTTCACACTAAGGGGGTGATTGTTAGGTAATTACTATGTTCTAGTGTGAACATTAGTAAAAGTATTGTTTAAATATTAAATTGATTTAGTGTGTGTAAATAATGAGTTGGATTTACAAATAATCAAGATAGAAATTTGAAGAGTGAGACTAAGATGTAAACGAGAGATAAAAGGAGAGAAGATAAGACTTGAATCCTTTGTAGGATCAAAAAATTGTATTTATATCCATCTCACACATGAATAAAATCATTAGAGTGGATTTTTTTATCGAATTTGTTCTTTGTCCCATTTCTCCTTAATTATTTTTTACAATTATTGTTATTTAGATAAGTAGAGCTCGTAAAATTTAGATCAAGAAGAAGGATGGAAAACCTCTTATAAATCAGTTTCCATATTGTCTAAATAATGATTATCAAATTGAAGATATTTAGACTCAGGAAACACAGAAGAGGGAAGAGAGGAAGAATCGCAAAATAGTTTCTCAAGAACATGAACATGCGTATATTCTATGATCACATATTTGATAGGGTCAAACACTCTTAGTCATTTTATGTGATTGTCATACCCAACAAAAATGCAAGAGTGTGAGGTAGGGTTAAATTTTTATCTTTTGACTTTAGGAATGAGAAGGGAAGAAGGACTACCAAATATCTTTAAATGATAGATATTATGTTTTTGTTTTGTCTAGACTTCATGAGGTGTAGTTTGATGCAAAAATTTAGTAGGAACTCTATTTAGTATATGAACAACAATGTTCGTGGGTTCATCCCAAAGAAACTTAAGAACATTAGAAACATGAAGCATGGTCCCATCGATTTCTATGACTGTTATATTCTTCCTTTCAACTATGCCATTTTGCTGTGGGGAATATGAAGTTGTTAACTCTCTTTAAATTCCACAAGACACAAAAAACTCATAAAACTTATTATTGACATATTCACCTCCATTATCAGTTCCAATTCTCTTTATTTTTAGATTAGCCATGTTCTCAACCAAGACTTTAAACTCTTGAAACTTATATAGAACTTCATTTTTTTTCTTAATATAATATAACCAAGTCATTCTAGAAAATTTATCAATGAAACTAATGGCATACAAGGCTCCACCAAGAGAAGGAACTTTCAAAGGACCTCTTACATCACTATGGATTAACTCAATCAAGTTAGAGGAATTAGACTAATGATGTTTGTGAAATAGTTCAACACGTTGCTTACCATGCAAGTAACTTTCACAAGATTCATGGTCTGATTTCAACTTAGGGAGACCCACAAAAAGGTTAAGGCGAGACATTACAAATAAAATTTTAAAGTTCATATGCCCAATCCTTTTATGTCATAATCGAACAAAATTACAAGACGAAGAAGAAAAACAAGATTCAACAACAAATCCTTCAAAGATGTACAAGTCATTCTTCAAAAAACCAACAACAATAATCTTACCAAGCTCATTATTTACATACCATTTATCTTTTAATAGCACAACTTTGTAGTTTTCTCTAGCTAGTTGAGAACAAGATAAAAGGTTCTTCTTTAAGTTAGGAACAAATAAAACATTACTAATGGTTCCATTTGCCATCTTAAAAATTACCACAAGATTAATATATAATGACATAATTATCACATATATATATATATATATATATATATATATTTATTCTCATGAAATTCTATAACATCAAAAAGAATTTCATGAATATATGTCATGTGCCTAAATGCACCACTATCTAGAATCCATTCTTTGTCATTGGATGTTGAAAGAGCAGTATACAAAGAAATGGTTTGATCAGCATTATTAGCTTTATTTTTAGATTGATTCTAATTTTTATTCTTCTTCTTTTTATTGTTGAATTTCTTATTGTTAGCATTATTATTGACCTTATTAACATTAGAATAACAATCAACTGCTTTATGACCAAATTTTCCACATTTGGTACATGTTCCATCAAACTTGACCTTAAACTTTTGATTAGGTTTGAACTTAGATTTAGAGTTTGATTGCTGATTAGAATTGTTGTTATTCTTATTTTTAAATGATCTCTGATTTTGGGAGAACAATTGCTGAGAGACATTACAATCCATTCTTCATAAAAACAACAATACTAATCTTACCAAGCTCATTCTTTACATACAATTTATCTTTTAATAACACAATTTTCAAGTTTTCTCTAGCTATTTGAGAACAAGATAAAAGGTTCTTCTTTAAGTTAGGAATAGACAAAACATTATTAATGGCTCCATTTTCCATCTTAAAATTCCACAAGATTAAAATATAATGACATAATTATCACATAGATATATATTCTCATGACATTCTATAACATCATAAATAATTTCATGAGTATATGTCATGTGCCTAGATGCACCACTATCTAGAATCCATTCTTTGTCATTGGAGGATGAAAGGGTAGTATACAAAGCAATGGTTTGATCAACATTATTAGCTTGCATTTTAGATGGATTTTGATTCTATTCTTCTTCTTTTTTGTTGAAGTTCTTATTTTTAGCATTATTATGAACCTTATTAACATTAGAATAACAATCAACTGCTTAAAGACCAAATTTTCCACATTTGGTACATGTTCCATCAAACTTGACCTTAAACTTTTGATTAGGTTTGAACTTAGATTTAGAGTTTGATTGCTGATTAGAATTTTTGTTATTCTTATTTTTAAATGATTTCTAATTTTGGGAGAACAATTCCTTAGAGACATTACAAGCCATTCTTTAGAAAACTAATAACACTAATCTTACCAAGCTCATTCTTTACAAACCATTTATCTTTTAATATCACAACTTTGCAGTTTTCTCTAGTTATTTGAGAACAAGATAAAAGGTTATTCTTTAAGTTAGAAACAAATAAAACATTACTAAGGGTTCCATTTCCATCTTAAATTTACAAAAAGATTCATATCTAATGACTTAATTATCACCTAGATATATATTCTCATGACATTCTATAACATCAAAAATAATTTCATGAATATATTTCATGTGCTTAGATGCACCACTATCTAGAATCCATTCTTTGTCATTGGAGGTTGAAACAGAAGTAGACAAAGCAATGGTTTGATCAACATTATTAGCTTGATTTTTAGATTGATTCTAATTTCTATTCTTCTTCTTTTTATTGTTGAATTTCTTATTTTTAGCATTATTATGGACCTTATTAACATTATGATAGCAATCAACTTCTTTATGACCAAATTTACCACATTTGGTACATGTTCCATCAAACTTGACCTTAAACTTTTGATTAGGTTTGAACTTAGATTTAGAGTTTGATTGCTGATTAGAATTGTTGTTATTCTTATTTTTAAATGATCTCTGATTTTGGGAGAACAATTGCTGAGAGACATTACAATCCATTCTTCATAAAAACAACAATACTAATCTTACCAAGCTCATTCTTTACATACAATTTATCTTTTAATAACACAATTTTCAAGTTTTCTCTAGCTATTTGAGAACAAGATAAAAGGTTCTTCTTTAAGTTAGGAATAGACAAAACATTATTAATGGCTCCATTTTCCATCTTAAAATTCCACAAGATTAAAATATAATGACATAATTATCACATAGATATATATTCTCATGACATTCTATAACATCATAAATAATTTCATGAGTATATGTCATGTGCCTAGATGCACCACTATCTAGAATCCATTCTTTGTCATTGGAGGATGAAAGGGTAGTATACAAAGCAATGGTTTGATCAACATTATTAGCTTGCATTTTAGATGGATTTTGATTCTATTCTTCTTCTTTTTTGTTGAAGTTCTTATTTTTAGCTTTATTATGAACCTTATTAACATTAGAATAACAATCAACTGCTTAAAGACCAAATTTTCCACATTTGGTACATGTTCCATCAAACTTGACCTTAAACTTTTGATTAGGTTTGAACTTAGATTTAGAGTTTGATTGCTGATTAGAATTTTTGTTATTCTTATTTTTAAATGATTTCTAATTTTGGGAGAACAATTCCTTAGAGACATTACAAGCCATTCTTTAGAAAACTAATAACACTAATCTTACCAAGCTCATTCTTTACAAACCATTTATCTTTTAATATCACAACTTTGCAGTTTTCTCTAGTTATTTGAGAACAAGATAAAAGGTTATTCTTTAAGTTAGAAACAAATAAAACATTACTAAGGGTTCCATTTTCCATCTTAAATTTACAAAAAGATTCATATCTAATGACTTAATTATCACCTAGATATATATTCTCATGACATTCTATAACATCAAAAATAATTTCATGAATATATTTCATGTGCTTAGATGCACCACTATCTAGAATCCATTCTTTGTCATTGGAGGTTGAAACAGAAGTAGACAAAGCAATGGTTTGATCAACATTATTAGCTTGATTTTTAGATTGATTCTAATTTCTATTCTTCTTCTTTTTATTGTTGAAGTTATTATTATTAGCATTATTATGAACCTTATTAACATTAGAATAACAATCAACAACTTTATGACCAAATTTTCCACATTTGGTACATGTTCCATCAAACTTGACCCCAAACTTTTGATTAGTTTTGAACTTAGATTTAGAGTTTGATTGTTGATTAGAATTGTTTTTATTCTTACTTTTAAATGATTTCTAATTTTAAGAGAACAATTCTTGAGAGACATTTTCTTTTGATTCAAAGTTCCACATTCCTCTTTCTTTTTGAATGAGAAGAGAAGACAAGGTATCTAAATTAGGTAAATCAAATTCATTTTGATACTTAGAATTAAAAATAGAAATGTAATTTTTAAAATTTTCATGTATGTTAATTTGAATAATAAAATACAACTTATCTTGAAATAATTCACAATTACAGCCATCTAACCGATCCTTAATGTTCTTAATCTTATCTAGATAATTGACTATCTTTTCATCTCCTTTCATTGGAGTTGTAAAAAAATCCATGACTAGTTTTATTATCTTGGAAAGGCAACTACCCTCAAGCATAGTTTGCAGTTATTCCCATGCATCCATTGGAGACTCCATGTGTCCTATATGCAACAAGAATTCATCTTTTATACTTCATAATAAGATGTACATGGCCTCTTGGGATTTTTGGGAGAAGATACTCGAGCTTTCAGGGTTAGCTTGTCTCCCAGCGTGTCTCTTTTTAACAACACTAACTAGATCCTAAGGCTTTCTTTCCATAAGGATGGCTTTAATCCTAACTCTCTAAATACTATAGTTAGTACCATTTAACAAATACGATTTATCCATGGAGAAATTAGAAAAACTAGCCATGATTAAAAAAGTTAGCAAATTTGAAAAATTATAGTTATACGGGTTTTAATAGTTACAAATATATGTGCTCATAAGAAACAAAATTTCTGTTGATTTGAAACAAAGGGAAAAACCTTTTAATGCTTGAAACTTAATAAACAAACTCAAACAAGGTATGAGAACGAAGAAAAAAAGTTGTAAAACACAAAGAGCAAGCCGTGAGAGGTCGCAAGAAAAAAGATAAGAAGATAAAACTTTTTTAGATGTCAAAAGGCCGTAAAATAAGGAAATAGAGTTATGCAGAATTATAAAAAAATATTTCTGCAAAGCCAAGAAAAATTTCAAACAAGGTAAGAAAACTCAGCAGAGAGGTTGCAAAACAAATAACACAAGCCATGAGGCAATAATCATGGAAAATATTACACTTCCAAGTTTAGAAGCCGCAATACATAGGAACAAAGTTTTCTGGGTGTTTTTGAAATTTTTAATGTTTTGTGGAAATTCAAGTAAAATCTACCAAACACAGGGATGCCCGCGAAACAAGAAGAGACTGTTGGATAAGGGTAACAATCCCTGAGACCAAG
Organism: Taxus chinensis; assembly: GCA_019776745.2. NCBI lineage: Eukaryota > Viridiplantae > Streptophyta > Pinopsida > Cupressales > Taxaceae > Taxus > Taxus chinensis. Next base: position 522,574,396 of record CM034152.1, read on the forward strand.
GAAATTCGTGCAACATAAAAAACACTCCGCAAGACAGAGGAATTCCATGGAACACAAAATAATTCGCAAGACAGAGATGTGGATAAGGTCACATTTACTAGACATGAATAAGATTGCAAAATGACAAGTAAGATAGTGAAACAACGGACATACGCAAGGCAAAGCAAGTCTACAAAACAAAAAAAATGCAAATAGTTGTGGATTAAGGCTGGAAGCCACACAACAAATAGATCATGATAAAGCTAACCAACAAGACATTACACAATGCAAAATGCCATACAAACATGACTAGAAACCACACAACAAGTAATGGTTCTGAAAGAAGGAAAATGTCGAAATCCATGGAATAAGCAAACTCTCCTCGCAAGACTTCAGAATGCCATGCAAGATGAAAAAATGTAAGACAAAAATGAACCACACATGATGTAGAAGTGTAGTGCAAGACCAAGAGAGCCACAAAACAAACAACTAGGCTATGAAAACCTTAGAAATGCCACAAAAGACTAAGGAATCCACGTTAGTCACAAAAATTATGCAACACATAGACATGTCGTGAAATACTTAAATAAGCTGTGTAACAATAAAAAATGCCATAAAACACTCAAATGAGCTACTCAAGACTAAAGTAAGCCACGAAGAAAGGTGGAAGACGCGAAAGACTTGGAAACTATAGAGGAGGGACATGGATGATTTAAAAATAGCTCTAACCATGCAGAGTCAATACCAACCTAGTTTTTGATCATCCACACTAATTTAAGGCATTCAAGTACTCCACATTTATCTTAATTCACATGAATTATGATTTGTGCACCTTGTAAGACTGAAAAATCCATGCAACCCTGATTAGGGTGTCGTGGATCTTGAAATATTCAAAGTACTTTAGATCTACAAGATTCTTTACACCTGCAAATCACAAACAACCAGATCTATCCTACACAAACATAAACACTAGCTCTTATACCATGTTAGGGAAATCACGGGGATAAATAATAGCATAAATTTAATAATCTACCAAACTAAATTTTTTAATATTATAGTGTATATTTGAACAACAAATTATGATAAATTACAACACATAATGAATTAGATATTAGATTACATACATAAACATGAAAGTAAATGAACACAAGACACAAGATACGAGTGGGAAAACCTTTTGGTAAAAAACCACTAAAAATCACTTATCTTTATTGAGAATAGACATTTCACCCAACATTCACACTACTTCCAGCAGTTGCACCTTCATGGAGGAATTAAAAAACTATCATATGCATTCTCTCATGAGTATATCTTTTACATCATGTATCTTAACTTTGCTCACATAAGTTTTTTACACACTTGTTACATATAGTTCTTTGTGGTATGTGTGTGTGTGTGTGTGTGTGTGTGTGTGTGTGTGTCCAATCTCTAATGAGACCTCCTTGATTTATATCAAGGCGGGTGGCCTTGTTTTAGGTCACTCTTATATTTAAAATTTAAACACTGAGTCGACCTGATATGGAATGCACCACACTTATGTTTTACATATAATTTATATGCCATGACCGTTTAGTCTTTAATGGGTTTGTATTAAGTCAATTTCTTACTTAATATTATAACCCTAATAAAGATTTGTAACAATGTAGTGTGCTCAATACTTTGGCTCCGCCTATGAATTACCAAGTGTAGATCCTTCTAAAGTTGACCCAACACACAATATCCCCATACGAAAACTCAATGTCGCTATACCATATCAATAATAACCCCCATGTAGCTTGTGACTAGATATCAGCCACTCTTGTCAGGAAACAAGATGTCACTGAGAAGAGCATTCAAAATGAGAGGCAAGTCCTCAATCATATTTTGATAAAACAAACCTCACCTAATACTATGTTGGTCATCCGTTTTCTGGGTAGGTTGGACCGTCATGTGGCTCAGATCATCTCATAATAAATCATGATAGTATCATAGTAGATCAGATCCTTGGTAATCAATAGTCACAATGTCCTATGTATGTCCTCCAAGGTGATGGTCATCTCCCCTATTAGGAGCTAGAAGGTGCTCATATATGAATGCCATCTCTTCCAATGTTGTCAATAGGGGCCTATCTGTTCATACCACTGACATCAATGCTACTTATTATAAACCCAAATCCTCTAAAATCAACCAGTCATGTGGATGAAATGTCTCCAATATTTGAAGTGCATGAGATTGATGCCCATGAAATAGTATCATACCCAATCGCTCTTGCAATCGCAAAAAATCACATTTTATACTTAGCCCATTTTGTGATTTTTTTAAAACTCATCAAAAATGCTAACTACAACTATTTTAGCAAGGGATGCCACTATCTGGGGAAAAACCACCACTTTCAAGCAAGGCCACCTCTACCTAGGGCAATGTCACCAATTTCGGAGTGGTCGTTATAACTTGAAGTTAGGCCACTAGAATGTAAGGTCGCTACAACTTGGAGCAAATTCACCATTGTTGGTGAGGTTACCACAAGTTGGAGTGAAGTCACTAATGTGATGGCAAGGTCACCAAAAATTGTGCGAAGCTACCACCAACTAGCACAAAACTACTGAAATTGACTTCAGTCAATTTCAGTGCCTTTGTGCACTTGAAATTTTCCCACATTAAATGGACCTAAATTGAATAATTGCAAAAACCAAAAAATAAAATACAAAACATCACCTACTTACTTCTTGCATTAGTGCATCCTTGGTACTCTCGAACTCATTTTACACAGTGTAAAAACTATGACATTGTCATCTCTACTCATTGCAATCATCCAGAGCTCTTTTCTACTAACTGAGAGGGTAAAAATGACTTGTTTTTACCACTCCTTCCCTATATATAGCCCTCTCCATGATGGTTTCAACTTCTGTGATGGCCTACCAATCACCGCGATGCTTTTCTTCTTTTGTGATCATTTATCTCTTATTTTTAATCGTCAGTCACCCTCTTCTGTCACCCCATTGACGCTCGAGGGGGCATTATCCATCCTACTAATTTTTCTTCTACCCATACAAAATAAAAGTGTCTACTATCTTTGAAATGGATTCACTTGCTCTACACCACATCAAAGAGGGGAAAATATAGAAACATAATTTCCACCACACAATTTTAATACTAAAATTGCACTGATTTCCTTTCTTTCCGTCATCACACTATAACTAACAACCTTCTACTAATTAGCTAATGTTTCCCTTTTGGATGCCAATTAATGATGCTTCATTAGTTATAATCCCATTTTTAATTGATTAATTCCCTTTTTAATTAATTAAATCCCCCTTTCACAATCTTGTAGTTCATTAAAAACCCATCTTATTAATTAAATCCCCCTCTCAAACCCCTATAATTCTACTAATTTCCCTCTACATCTCCTCAAAATAGCTTTTACAAGCCAAACATGGCCTATTAATTAATCCCAATTGATTAATTAAACCTTCCCTAATTTCCACAAGTCATTAATCTCCACTTAATCTCTTTTAAATATGTTTATCCACTCCTAATTCTACATCTCCATTATTGTACATTCACTAGGATATAGGCTTCTCCCAAAATGGAAAGTTATATAAGCAACTTAATACCCTCTTACCAATCTACACCATGTTCTTGTAATACATTCATACTCAAGAGAGCATTTCTATCATTGGAAGGCTTTACAAATTGAGAAAACACCTCATTTACTAACAATAGTTAGAGAAGACTCAAACATGGCTTTTGTGTCATTGTGAGGAGATCTCTTCCTTTTATCAAACATCCTTGATCATGTGTGACTTGCATTTGGATTAAAAGGAAATACCCACATATAAAAAGCACATCCACTCAACGGAGGGGGGTTTTCATTCTTGTTTTTATCATTTAACCAAGTTACTATTTTCATGCTTTATCTTGATGTATTTATTTAAGGAATTAGGCTAGGATTTACTTTGTGTTATGTCCTTTGTTAATTAGTCTATATTATTTAGCATGCATACATACAGTTTTGGGATTGTGCAACAACTAGGGTTTGAAAATGAGACACATTTTCGGGCCATCGAAGGACTCAAAAAGTTATAGAGCTCCATTCCAAGAGGGTTCAAGACCATGCCATGGGGGTAGGACTAGATTTTGTATCACAATCGAGTTGTACGATCTTGCACCATGGAAATTACATATCATAGTATTGTAATTGAAACATATTTAGTCTTTATTCTCCCAAACTCTCCAGTCTTTACACCTATATCTCTCATGTACAGTCATGTATAGCTATTGTAATCATTAATTGAAAGAACCAATGTGTTATTTTGATATTGTATAATTAATTTTGGAAGTTAATAAAAAAAGCTCCTAGTTTCCAAACCTTACATTCCTTTTTTAGTGTTGTGTATGTCTACAACATTTAATATACTAAGGTTAAAAGGGTGTAAATTGAACTTGACGTTGTATCTTGCACCTTATTTCAAACCCTAATTTCCCCAGGGTTTCAACTGTTAATTAAATATTCAGATCCTAACTTGATTCTCATCTTTTACATGCCCTTAATCTGGTTTGCAAAAATTTTCCTCGAGTCTCATGCTTGGTCCTACTATTTACACCTATATTAGATTGTGTGAAATATAAGATTAGTGAATTGAGTACACTAAAAGATGTAAGGGGGGCTACATGTGGTGATTATGATTAGTTAAATGTTATCCAAATTTGTACCCCTTGCAAATCTGAACAACGTATCAAGTTTTTGGATTTGGGCAAGTATAAATTGATCAAAAGTGAAAAAAACCAATGTTAGGGCATTCCTCTTCTCTTTGAAAATCCATTCATACCCATACTTAGCCAAAAAACCTCAAAATTAGACAAAACTTTCTCCCATTTGGCAAAATCAATCATATTGGTAACACAATGAACTTCTCTGTTGTTCCTTGTGTTCGCTGCATAAGCGAATCGACCAATGGGATAAAGTAGGGTAGGTGGGTTCCGTGTTATGACCGAGGTGGATCTTGATGGAACAAAGAGGATGGTGCTCACGGGTCGAGTGTTCTCTGATCAAGTGACATATTCGACAGGGCAGAGAAAGGTTGGTGAAAGTGGTTAAGTCGGGCCCTATGTTCACATAGGGCATAGTTCTGCCATTCCTCTAGTACCCCTTCTGACTGATTTATCCACCCCAAAGAAAAATTCAATTAAAGCGGCCTTCGATGACCCGCAAGGAACTCGGTCCAGTTCCTCCCATGCACTTAGAATCTGTATGGTCATAATGTCGTCCTTTTAACTCCAAATCTTGTAAAATCAGTCTTATTGAAAAGGTCTTGACGTGCACTTCAGTTTGACATCATGAGATTTATAAATTAATGGAGTTTGGTGGGAGAAAAGGGGAAAAAGATAAGTACAAAATTAAAAGTGCATTTCTAGGTAGCTCAACTACCGAAATTGACGAAGTATGGCACACATACCTTATCCTGCAATAAAAAGGACATATGGAATGGATTTGGCAGTGTTCCCATGCTTTTTTTAGACATTTAATGCATGTTGTTAGTGGGTGAACTTGATTTAACAAATATAGAGAATATAAATGTTAAATCTTCAATAAGTTATAACGCAATGATATAGCAATAAAGTACAAATTTGACACAAGTAAGTAAGCTAAAAAAATATGAAACCCTAGTTAGAAGAGAGAGAGGATAAGATACTTAGATGATTCGCAATAAGCCAAAGTTGTGTCGAGATGGAAAACTGATGAAACAAAAAATAAGGGTGTCTCAACCAAGCCCAAAAAATTGTGTGAATTCTGGGAATACCGGCACTAGGGCTCTTGGACAGTGTAGGGGTGCCTGGGGTGATGGAGACCTCCTCTAGGCACCTATGACTACTAAGAACCTCATAAAATTAATTTCGTAGGGTCACGAGATGTTCATTGGATATCACTTTTAGTCACTTGTACTTCGTTGTTTGATTGTCGAATTCATCTGAAACCTACAAAGAGAAAGAGCACCTGTAAAACCCCAAAACACCTCAAATCCTAAAAATAAAAAGATGCAAATGGGGAATCATACTGACTCTGGTGGTCACCCGATTGAGTAAACTTATGATTCAGGTGTTGCACTACATTTTAGACTCCATGTAATTCTACGCACGTGTGTAGAATTGTGCTCTAGGTGGGTATTGTGCAAGTTACACTTAATAGGGAGCAATTGCTAGATGTAAAAAATGTAGATAGATGTGTGCATGGAAAAATGAACTTCCCCTCTTATGAAGTGTATGCAGAAGAATGTAGTTCCTTGTCCCTTAAATGGATGCTAGATGGATACTTTGATGCTCTTGTAATGGCCTTTAGATGCAACCTTAGGTGATGATAGTAGATGCTTAGTTTGGTCCTTTATTATGGTCACATAACTTTTTATTTATATGATTCCCTTATTTGAATTTCATAATTAACCACTAAAAGTATGACCACCAAGAAAATAAGATGCCCAAAGCTAAAAAGGACCCAAAAGATGCAAGCAAGATATAGAGAGGTCGGCGCACCTAGAGGGGACAAGGGCGTATGGGCACTGGTGTCTTGTTGTCACCCTCAAAATTCCCCTCATTTTTTAGGTCAAGCTTTTGAAAATTTTGAGTTGGTGCCTTTTAGAGATGTTTGAGCAGAGTGAGAAGTCGGGAGAGATAGGAAAAATTCATGTTTGGAGAAGTGGGTGCTCATTTGCAATCTCGCCATGTTAAATTAGAATCTTGCACTCTGCATGGTTCCCGTCTGGATGCTCGAGAATTATTTCCTCCATTCGAATGAAATAGTCAAATCCTTTCTCTATGACCGTGGGTCGCATCGAGCCTAGTGTTGTTTATAGTTCTCCTTTCCACGAGGAGCAATGTATTATTCAGGCATAAATGGTGGAGTTTTCCCTCTTTGTATTTTTCCACAATCGTGAGTGACGGGCGCATCTTCCTTGTCAATTTTTGGCCCCAGCATCCACGAGTATAAGGACATCTTTGATTGGATGCAGGATGGCGGGTCGTCGGGTCACTTTTGAAATTTTGGTTTTATATGAAGAAAGACAATGTTCAATTGAGGCGCAAATCGGCTAAGTATAGAAGGACTGTGGAAGGTGGCACGTGTCTCTTCGACGTACTTTTGGTATGACGCACAAAGGTAGAGACCCCAAACGCGCGCAGGCCCTCCACGTGGTCAAAGTCCAAAAACATAAAGCTAGCCAATAAATCAGCTAAGTATAAAGAGCTGGCGGAAGCCTCCACGCGTCCCAACAGTGCACCTCTAAAGGCCAAGTTCAAAATAGACCCCAAATGAGTGCCAACTCTCCATGTGTTCAGAGCCTCAAAAAAGTTAAATCAGCCGTTGAAAGGTCTAAGGCCAACGGAAAGAACCGCGTGTCAACTCGACGTAACTTTAGAGGTGAAATACAAAGTGAGTCCCCAAACAAGCGTGAAGCTTCCATGTGTCTAGAACCTAACATAGTTGCTCCTAAATAAGCAGAAGGGATCTGGCCAAAAAATGGAGAAAGAGGAGCAGGCCTAAATCAGTTAAGTACAAAAGGATCGACGAACGGCGCCACGTGTCCCATCAGCGCACCTTCAAGGGTCGAAGCAAAAGGTGGTTCCCCAAACATGCGCCATCTCTCCAAGTGCCTCATCAGCGTAACTTTAAAGGTGTGGCCCAAAGAGAGACCTTGAACTAGTGCCAGTCCTCCACGTGTCTAGGGTTCGATAGAAGTCAAATGGGCAGTAGGCCCAAATTGGCTAAGTATAAAAGAACTGGCGGAAGTCTCCACGTGTCCCATCAGCTTACCTTCAAGGGTCAAAGCCAAAGGCGGTTACCCAAACATGCGCTAGCTCTCCATGTGTCTCAACGATGCACCTTTAAGGGTCAAAGCCAAAGGCAGTCCCCCAAATGAGTGCCAACTTTCCACATGTCCTAGGTCCAAAAAAGGGAATAGAGTCGGCCGTTGAATCGATTAAGTATAGAAGGGTTTGCGGAAGCCTCCACGTGTCATCTTGATGTAACTTCAAAGGCAAAATCTGGAGGCAGGTCACAAATGAGCAGGAAGCCTCCATGTGTCTCGGGTTAAACATAAAGCCTTCGCCAAACAAAGGGGAAAAGTCAAATGTTAAGCCCGCGTCGAAAGTCAAAGTGGGAAGTTGGACCGGTGGAGAACTTTGAGATTTTGAGCCTTATTTCCAAGAGGAAGAAAATCAAATTTTGAGCCCACATCAAAATTCAAAGCGGGAAGGCAAGTCGGCGGTGAACTTTGAGATTTTGAGCCTCGTTTCTAAAAGAAGTAAAATTATAAAGTGAGCCATAACTCTGTTACCACTTAGGTAAAGCCACGTGTCAGACCCAAAATGTAAAATGTGAAGTTATGGGCTTGCGGGGTTGCGGGGAACTTTTGCACTTTTGCATCTTTTGTGCTAAAGGCGCAATTTCAATTTCAGGCCTGCGGATTTATTTTTGCATTTTCACCATTTTTGTATGGATTTGATTCAAATATTTAAATGTGCCTAAATTTTGCTCCAGTGCTCGAAATTTGACAAATTTTATACTGTTGGAAAGGTCTTGGTCTCCTCTATGCCATGGAAGCATAAAATATTGTTTTCAGTAGGAGTTGTTGGTTGGAAATCTGGAAAACTTCTTTCACGCCATTAATGCGTGATCTGATTGCTTCAAACTAGATCAAATATGATCTGATCTTCACCTTCCTTCTCCAACATGCCAAATAGACATGGGGAACCGACTGAATATCTTGATTTGGGTGGAAATATGGAAAACGTCTTTCAAGCCATTAATACGGGATCCAACTGCTTCAACTAGATCAAATCTGATATGATCTTCCATCCTTCCTTCTTCAACACACCGAAGACATGCATAACTAGATTTGATAGATTGTAGGTGAATTTTTAGGGGCATTGATGTTTGGTGGTTGAGCTTCCAAATCAAATTTTATTCCTTCTCTTCTTCTCCTCTCTTGGCTTCATCTATAAATGTAAGAGCTTGACTCATTGCAAAGGTTGGACTCTGATACTTTTGAAGTATAAATAGAATCAAAAGCAATCAATACAGAAGAATTTCCCCTTTCTCTCTATCTCATCTGTTGTCTCTTCTTGCTTACCTATGATTTGTGGATCATTTATTTTATGTAATAAGAAAATTTGTGTTCTTCTTGATATGATTTCTGGAACTTTGTGTCTAGGGAATGATATCTTATGTTGTGAATGTGAATGATTTTGTTCTGTATCACTCTTGCTCAATACGTATAGGGTTATACTCTGCTATCTATATTTCCTGAAACTACTATTATATTCTGCTCTTTCCTTTCTTCAGTTCGTCCATTTGTTTGTATTGATGATCTATTCTGGTATGAAAGCATTTCAAGATGCCAAAGGTCCAACCTTAAGATGAATGTTGTACATTTGTATATAAGCTTTGATGCTTGCTTTCAATAAGGGAACCTCTCCCATAAAGAGGAGGGACTTGTTGTCCCTTGACTGTCGTTTTGATTAAAGTACCATTTTAAGACCCAACATGTCTAGACTAAGAAAAACTGAAGTGTCAAAGGTTAGATTGGGAAAGAAGGTGTGTAAGACCAAGAAGAAAACCAGAAAGAAAGCAAAGAGGCCAAAGACAGTGGTCAATTAGTACTTTTCTCACTTAGGAATCATATGAATAGTGGTTTGTGATCAAGACCTAGAAATATACCCAAAGTGTGTGATTTAGTGTCTACATTTTCCCCCACTATATGTTGTTGAGCGAATTCTCGATAACATAAAGTAGATAAGAGATGTGTACCTGATAACCATGTAGATCGATGGGGAAAGTGTGTTGAGGAGACAAGAAAAAGCGTAAAGTGAATAATATGAAGCGTGTAAGCTAGATAAGAGGAAGGGAACATGACCCTAGGGGTGAGAGTGTATTTGTAGATATGTCACTTTGTACCTATTGTTGATGTCATTTGATGCTAGATGATGTGTGATTGTTGCTTCCCATAAGGACAAACCTATAAAAGAGAAGAGCAAAAGAGTAGTGTATATGAAAAATTTGATCAAAACACATAAAAAGTGTGTAAAAATGTGAAAAGGAACGTGTGCACCTGATATGTGATGAGTGAGAGAGATAAAAAGATCCTAAAGATGTTTTAGAAGAATGATTTTTTGGGGAATTCTCATGCCAATTGCGCAAAGTGTGAGTTTTTTGGGTGATTTCATACTAAGGCAGAAGAAGTATATAGAGAAAGGTCTACTGTTATTCTCTAACCTTTGACCACGTCCTGAAATGTAAACACCACTGCAGATGGTGTGTTCAAATTCGATCCATTTTGATCTAGTTTGATCCAACACGAGTAGAAAAAGGAGATAGAATACACACATGTTGATTGTTCGAGGACTGTGCCTGTGCTAAGAAAATCATTGTGTAATCTACAGATAATTGTACTGATTTAAGAAAAACTGTGTAACTCCCCCTGGTCATAGGCATCTAAAAAGGGTCAGGGGTGCCCAGGCGTTATTGTCTGGAGTTACGTGCTAGTGTCTGTGTTGTACTGAGGACCCAAGTCAAGTTCTGGGTCATTGTTGTGACTGAAGATTGTGTTGTGTTTTTACTAAACTGTGTTGTACTGTGACTATAAACCATCGTAAGGAGTGACTGATTCACCCAATGGATGCCACCCTGTTTGGGGTGCATGCGACATCGCAAGGAGTATGTGACCCAAAGGAGGACCAAACGTTGTGCTAAAGATGATCCCTTGCAGGGGAAGAGAATGTGCTTGGTAGAAACCAAGGCACATGTAGACAAAGTGGCTGAAAACAAGTGTTAGTGTATACAATATAAACATGCATATAGAAGACAAAATGTAAGCTAGTAAGCAAGAAGACAATATAGATAGTGAAAAGTGGGTTGGAAACATGGGACATCACTCAAGATGTCGTAATACAATCGAGGCCGAAGTGGCCAAAAACATACATTATGCACACAAGACAAAGGGCAAAGCCCGAAAACAATGGCATACAATAACAAATAATGAAAAACAACAACAAACAAAATATCAGACAACCATGGTAGCAAAGAGTTCCTGCAAGACAAATGTTACACATGAAGCACCCATTAGCATGTTAGATAGATAGAAAGTATGTCAAAACGTGTATGATCCATTATAGTAGTGTGCTAGTATGAATAAGAAGTAGTATAAAATGAAATAATAGTACCTAAAGTGTGTACGAAAGTGGATGCCCCGGGAGCTTGTTGTGGGACTGGTAAGAGGTACACTGCCAAACATCCATGTTACGTGTAACGATATGTGTAGATTCCGTAATTACAACTAGAAGGCAAGTGAATGCACATGTGTATATAAAGAAGATAATGACATACGATGTATCCAACTAACATAGTAAACAAAGTGTATCATGCGAGTATAAGTAAACAATAACAATGTACAACCAAGATATGTAGTATGTTGTGGATGAGTGAGATGGAATGGAATATAATGTGAGTGTGATAGGAGTGGTGTGCCCCCCTGAGTGAATGTGAATGCTTATGCATGAGATGAGGTTCATTTATAAATGCCCCCTCAGCAGTCGAGAATGAACCATATAACAAGAGTGTGTCATCGAGAAATGGTTTGAATTATGCACTAGAAAGATATGATCATCAAAGCGTAGAACGTAGAGAGTGAGTGTGTGTGGTGAGTCTCATTTCAGATTGAGACCCTCAACAGTTGAGTATGAACCATGGAACTAGAGTGTGTCATCGGGAAATGATGATACAAATGTATCAAGATGTGCAAGATGCATGTGAGAGATGAGATGTGAAGTCAATAAGTGAAATGATAGAAATGCGAGACACCTAAGAGTGCTAGAAGGGGGGGGGAGAATAAGTATGATGCCCCCAAGTGTGTGTCGAGGAGTATGCTATCCAATAAAAGTGAAAGACAAGGATCCTCTACCCGATGGTTGCAGAGATAAAGGCGTGTGACCAGGCTCTAAAATTGGTGACATATGAGACAAATGATGTGTCGGTGACTAAGACCTATGTACATGTGACCTAGGAGATGGTGAACACCAATGTGAAGGAAACTGCGAAGGTGATGTATACCTTTGTGTAGGAGCTGTCCGAATGATGGACCTAGACTAATGAGATGGACTATCAGACTTATGAGACCTAATAGACCGTGTGCGAACTTGAGAGTGAGGAGCATATTGTTCTTTAGATTTGAGAGGTCTTGGGGACCTAGATGCTCTAGCAAGCGCAATGACAACCTCAAGAGGAGGTTGCGGCCACAGTGTGGATGACGGAACACTGTTGATAGTAATGACTTGTGTGTTTTGGATGAACTTCAGACACAAGTGATAGCCTGAGTTGCATGGAGCCAGGGAAGACCTAAGAGCATGTCACATCCTTTGACTGAAGGTATCACAATAAAAGGCACAAGCATGGTAAGAGGGCCGATGGTAACTAGAAGCTTAACATAGCCATATGATTTGGAAACTAGATATGAAATTTGCGAGAGTGGATAACCGATAGCGACAAGAAGTGCAATAAAACATGCGCTTACACGAAATGATGGATAAACCATAATGTTATTGATAGAAATAGATCCAATAGAAGAACTAATGTGTAAGTGATTAGAAGAGAATGTAGCATGATAGTCATGATCAGAGAAAACAATTATTGGTGGAGATGTCTCAACACGAGCAACTAGAAAATCAAGAGCCCCCGATGAAGGAGGAGGCAATGCATAATATGTATGATTGGTAGAAGAGTCAATCGTTTGCTCATTATGTTTAGGAAGACGATTGTTGAAGATCTTAAGCTTATGATTTACCAAATATAGATAATATAAATGCTAAATCTTAAATAAGTTAGAACACAATGATATAACAATAAAGTACAAATTTGACACAAGCAAATAAGCGAGAAAAATATGAAACCCTAGTTGTAAGAGAGAGAGGGTAAGATACTTAGTTGATTTGCAATAATATTGAAGCTGGGCCTAGTTGGAAAACTGCTGAAACAGAAAAGTAGGATGTCGCTACCAAGCCCAAAAAATTGTGCGAATGCTGAGAATGTCAGGACTAGGGCACTTGGACAGGGGCAGGGGCACCTGGGGCAATGTAGACCTCCTCTGGGCGTTTGTGACTACTTAGAACCTCAGAAAATCAATTTCATAGGGTCGCGAGATGTTCGTTGGATGTCTCCTTTAGTCACCTGTACTTTGTTGTTTGATCGTCGAGTTTGTCTAAAACCTGTAAAGAAAAAGAGCAATTGCAAAACCCCAAAACACATCAAATCTTAAAAAGAAAAAAGATGCAAATGTGGAATTAGATTGACCTCAATGGTCACCTGACTGAGTGAACATATGATTTGGGCATTACACTACATTTCAGATTCCATGTAGTTCTACGTGTGTGCGTGTGTGTGTAAAATCATGCCCTAGGTGGCTCTTGTGCAAGTTGCACTTGATAGCGAGTAATAACTAGATGTGTGCACGAAAAAATGAACTTCCCTTCCTATGAAGCGTATGCAGAAGAATGCAGTCCCTTGTCCCTTGAATGGATGCTAGATGGATGCTTTGATGCTCTTGTAATGGCCTTTGGATGCAACCTTAGGTGATGATAGTAGATGTTTAGTGCTTGGTCCTTTATTATGGTCACATAGCTTTGTATTTATATGATTCCCTTGTTTGAATTTCATAATTAACCACTAAAAGGCCGACCACTAAGAAAATAAGATGCCCAACTGCTAGAAAGGACCCAAAAGATGCAAGCAAGATACAAAGAGCTTGGGGGCGCCCAGAGAGGACGAGGGCACCTGAACATTGGCATCTTGGCTAGGCGCTAGTGTCCAGACTTAGAAAAACTGAAGTGTCAAAGGCCATACTGGGCAAGAAGGTGTGTAAGACCAAGAAGAAAACCATCAAGAAAGTAAAGAGGCCAAAGACAATGGTCAATTAGTACTTTTCTCGCTTAGGAATCATATGAATAGTGGTACGCGATCAGGACCTAGAAATATACCTAAAGTGCATGATTGAGTGTCTGCAGAACTCACAAATTTGAATTTCCCTCTCTTTTCCCTCCTTTCTCTCTCCCTCTCTCTCTCTCTCTCTCCCATTTTCTATAAATTAGCAAATGATGCTCATTTGTAAAGGTTGGACCCTCTTAGAATACAAGGGCTTTATATCAAAGTGATCGCAAGAGTATTTGTGAGCTGCATGCCTTAGATTTGGGATTAACAATGTTTTTTGTGCTTTCTTGCACTCCATTGTAATGATTTGTGCATACTTCAAGCAATAAAATCTGGTTTTGTGGTTACTTATCTACCTTGACTTGGTTTATTTGCAATCTTGCCTATCTATTGTTGTTGTGGTGTGTTGTGCATGCCCCTTTCTCCTTTCCAGGTTCCAAATTTGTTGTGCCTTCTGTGAAAATGGAAGGTCAAATGTTGTTTTGGACTTTGGCACTCATGTATGGTCTTTTCACACCATTTCCTCCCATTTTCCCTCATTGAGAGTGTTTTTCCCCTTTTTCTTTGTGCTACCACCTCCCTTTAGCTTATGATTTCCATTTTCATGTATCTCTCTCTCTCCTTGGTCCTTGTAAAAGTTAGATCAAAATTAGATAATTGCATTTTCAGCTGTAGGAGTAGGTTAGCAATTATAATAAGTAGAGGAACCGACCTTCTCTAGAGGTTTGTCTCAAGCTATTAGACATATGTTTGACTTTGCTTCCTTTGTTTTCTTAACTATTAGAGGTTGTTTGTGCATGGCAGTTTCACCAAAAAATGAATTTATTTATCTATAAGCAAACAATTGATTGAGTTGATTCACCATTGGGAACCTATCTAGCACATACATGGAACATGCTTGGAATATTTCACGTACTTTGCACGGTCACTTTGTGATGACTTGAGGGGTTTGACAAATCAAAAGGGCAAATAACAACCCTATCCCACGTAGACCCCCAAATCAAACTCTCTCCAAATTTAGTTTTGTAGGACTTGTTTAACGCGACACCACACAAACAATGCATCCACCTTGGTGACCCTCATTTCAGGAATTCAAAAATTTAAAAAGGTGGATTTGAGACAAGAGGCAATAGATCAAAAGTAGATGAACTTGACTAGAGGTTTGCTTTATAGGTTACAATCCCTAACCACAATCATCCGTAAAGTCACGACAATAGCCAAAACTATCTATACGCTCTTGGCATCGCCTCATTTCTAATCCAATTTGATTGACAACATGTTTAAAATTGCAAAGTCACATGGACCATTATCAAATTCACATTGTGATAATATATTAAAAAACAACTAAAAAACACTTTTCATTAGAGAAGATATTTTAAAAAACTAAGTAACCTATCACCTTCTTGTACCTTCGATTACACAATTGATTACGCCTCAACATACTATTAAACTTTGTAAATATTAAACAATAAAAGCTTTGGCAATTGGCATCTTTTTAATATAAAAAAAAGAAAAACGCAATCCCTAGTTCAACTTCGTATTCGTTGAGGTCAGCACTCACAGGGCGACGTAGAATTTCACACGGCTAAATTCATTCATACCTAATCTCCCAATCGCACACCCTTTTTGTTTTATCTCTTTTCAACTGTTTGGGCGTTGGAAATCGGAATAATACAATATTGAAGTTGCTCTGACTTCGTACTGAGGGCTACAGATTCAGTTTTATATATTTGAAGAGCTGAAGAAGATTGTGGGTCACCACCATTCCCCCACTTAGGCCAGCCAGCCCAGATATTGACATGCATATCAGATTCTGCAATGAAGAAACAACTTGCCATTTTGTTTCTTTCTGTGAAGTTGCAGCAGCCCTTTTGGTATTACTATTGGAGGCCTAGTTTTTCCAGGTGGGTCTTTAGCCAATCTATATGATTATCAATATTTTGGTCACCAAGGAATTTTGTGGATGTGGGTTTCTCACGTGTCTGCTGTTCAACCTCAGGGATTATAAGTTGTTCAGGTAGGAACTGGGAGATAGACCTCTAGTGAATGTTCTATGTCAGGACAATAGACTCTCAGGGATTATAAGTTGTTCAGGTGAATGTTCTATGTCAGGATAATAGATTCTTTACCCAACATATGATACAATTCTGTTGTTGTGTTTTATCTCTGGTGGGTATTGTTCAAATCTATCGGATTATGATTGCTGAAGTTCTTCAAGTGGGCTCCGAATGTGATAGACTGGAATGAACGTTCCATGCGAGCAAAATAGATCATTGATTGGATTCCTTGGGTGTGTTTTTTCTCAGGTGGGTATTGTACAATCTCTGGGATTGTCATTGCTATAGTTGTTGTTGCAGCATCCGACATGATTCGGCTTGAATGAAGTTTTATGTCATGGGTTCTGTTTTTTCCCCCGAGGAATGAATTCGGTATGGTTGTATTAGGGCTTCGTGGATTCTTCTTCCTTTAAAGGGGTTTCACAACCGCACATCAAATAAATGGATGAGCATGTTGCTGTTCCAGAGTTGATGGATTTGGACCCTTTTGGAGATTCAACGGCAGTTGGGGCATGGATGCAAGACTGCGGGGACATGGAATTTGCAGAATTGTCACCTAATTCCGCAGCTTCTTTATTCAACACGCCATTCTTTTCACTGTCCGCTTTTCCCACCGCAGAGTATCCTCATTCTGTCCAGGACCAGAGGCTCCAAAACAACGATGTCAAAGAGCGGGAGGAGAAGAGTACGGTGAAAGAGAAGCAGACCTCTGAATCTAATCTAATGATATTGGACATTGAAAATAATGCTTTTCCCTCTAAACAAGACCAGTTTGTCACGCTGGAGGGTTTTGAGGACAGGAATGAAGCGTTGAAGTCAAACCCAGGCAGAGCATCAGACTTTGAACAGGCTACGGATTCAGGTATGCCAGACAACTCTTTTACAAGGTCTAATACTGAACAAAAGGAATCCCAAATGACCTCAGGAAGCAAGAAAGTCGATCTTGCAAAGTGCATGTCAGAATCAGGAATTGCGAGGACATGTTATCGGCCATCTCTTCTGAAGGAAAGGATGATGGAGGCACTTAGATATATAAACGCTTCTAATGGAAAAAATGTCCTGGCACAAGTTTGGGTACCAGTGAAGAGAGATGGCAAGCGTGTACTCACTACCTTTGGACAGCCCTATGCCCTCGATCCTGGCAGTGACAAACTCATTAACTTTAGAACTGTTTCCTTGAATTATGAATTCTCAGCCGAGGAGAACCCAGATGGAAATCTTGGAATCCCAGGAAGAGTTTTCTTAAGAAAACTGCCTGAATGGACGCCTAATGTGCAGTATTACAATAGCAAGGAATATCCTCGTGTAATTCATGCACAAGTCTTCAACGTGCGGGGTACTCTTGCCCTCCCAGTGTTTGAATCAGAAAATCAATCCTGTATTGGTGTTGTGGAGCTCATTATGACCAAACAGAAAATCCATTATGCAACCGATGTGGAGAAAGTTTGTAAAGCACTTGAGGTCTGACCTTTAACTCTGTATGTTCATTCTCTTCATTTACAATGCCTCTGTGCCAGTTTTCTATTTGTCGGGCATCCTGAGGACGGTATTGTTCCCCTCCAGCATTACAAGCATTCATAAAAGTGTACCAAACACAAGGGGCATATATTGTTAGATGTAGCAATTCTATGAAACATTAGAAATATTGGGCAAGTAAAAGAAGAAATGAACTATCAATTAACACAAGATGAAATATTGAAGGCAGAAGCATTGTATTACCTTTTTTTTGGTTTTCCTTAGCTATTGAGGTACACCTTTTTATTCCCATTCTATGCATTACTCGAGCAGAGTTTTATTATTGCTTATAGCAGAAAAGTAAAAATATTTATATCACTGCAAAATAACTGCTATGCTAACCCCAGCTAACTCTGTTGGGGCCCGACTCCAGATAGACTGGAGAGCAAAAACAGCCTTCAAACATATAGTATTCATGCTTGAAATCAAAATTGAGGCTATCAACTACAGATTATTCCTTCTAGCAATGACGACATCTAAACAGTAGTGAAGGAGCATAATAATAGATGATGACAAATGAAAGTAGGCTTCCACAGTCTGTTAATATTCATAATCGGATCTTCTGGATACACCTCTGTTTCATTGTCACATGGGTGTATCCAGAAGATCCATTATGAATAGCTAATGATATTCAGTATACTAAAAATAAAAAATGATATTCAGTATACTAAAAATGAAAAATTAGCCATTCATTACATATGCAGCTTGCATTAGGGGTTGTCATGACCTCATGTGACCCTTTTTGAATAGAATTTTAATATTTTAATAAATGGTACTGCAGGCTGTTAACTTAAGGAGTTCTGAATTTTTAGATCACCAAAAGTCGCAGGTAAAGAGCTTGACTGTGCCCTATGCTGAATTCATCATTTCATTTGTTAGCTCCTTAGTGTTCTAGTTGGATTGTTCTGATAATATGTGGGTGAATTTCAAATTTGTAGATATATAATGAAAGCCGTCAAGCTGTTCTGCCTGAGATTTTAGAGGTTTTGACTGCAGTTTGTGAGACACATAAGTTACCGTTAGCTCAGACCTGGGTTCCCTGCAGGCATTATAAAGTTTGCGCTAATGGCAATGACAAGAAGGGAAGTTGCATTGGTGTTAATAACCGCTCTGCTGGGCAAGTTTGCATGTCTACAATAGTCGAGGCATGTTATGTGGCAGATGCTCGATTGCGGGGATTTCAAGAGGCATGCTCCGAGCAACATCTACTGAAAGGGCAAGGTGTTCCTGGAAAAGCATTTGCATCCAATCAACCATATTTCTCAGCTGATATAACAAATTTCAGCAAGATGGAGTATCCATTACTGCACTATGCTCGCATGTTTCACTTGAGAGCTGCCATTGCTATTCGTTTAAGGAGCACCCACACTGGAAATGATGACTATGTCTTAGAATTTTTTCTACCTGTTGACTGCAAAGACAATGAAGAGCAGCAGCAAATGTTACATTGCCTTTCTACTACCATGCAGAATGTATGCCGGAGTTTACGGACTTTATCTGACATGGAGCTAGAGGAGGATAGCTTACTAGAACTTACAGACGGGTTTGAAACTGAAAGATTCAATCTCGAGGGTGAGGTACAGATTGGAGAAGGTGAAAAGCATTTTAGTGAATCTCGAGAACAAAAATGGAAACAACACGATTCACTGGAACAACCTGTGAAAAATATTCAAAAGAAAATGACACAACAACATGTAGCGAAATCACCCTCTGCTATTGACTACGAGAAACAAGATTCAGCTCAAGTTGTTAGTGACAATGTTGCTGTTCATTCAATTGGGGAATCCACTTCTTCCTTTTCTGTCCAGGAGAATGTGAAAATCAGGAGACGGGGTAAAGTAGAGAAAAATATAAGCTTGGCAGTTCTTCAGCAGTATTTTGCTGGAAGCCTGAAAGATGCTGCAAAGAATATTGGGGGTAAGCACCTTTCCTCAAAATATCTGTAGTATCTTCAGAACATAAACCAAAGTTATAAAATTGCATTTTTTTTAGTTCCATGTACTGTTTTCCTGATCTTTCTGAATGGTTTACTTAAAAATTGTAAATCTTTACTAGAAGGTGAACATAATCCTTGTTTCAGATCATGTGTGAAAGTATAAATTTAATCTGTGACGAGGTTTGAAATTACAACCATGCAAGTGGTTACGGAGGGTACCACCGTTGTTTCTTTTTGAAATTGTCTCGATATTGTTCTCTTTCGATGATGTCTGTAGAGAGAATTGTTAAAAATTCCAGTGGAGGAACCTTGCATTGTGGCAGTGCTAACATGTTAAGTTGGTTTTATATTTTGTTTGATCCCTCTTTTTTTTTTTGCTTTTGATTGGAGCTACGGACCAGATCTGGGCCACAATAGGGGGTCTAGTTCCCTACAAATCCAACTCATACAGCCACAACTGGCCTCAACTCCAACAGAAATGGTCACAATCGGTCTCAAACGCCCAGTGAGATTTGAACTTGGGTGGGGCTGGGCATAACTAACCCACCAACATCTCATCAGCACTTGTTTGATCCCTCTTGGTTCGGTACTTTTCCCTTTATTTTCAGAAGTTAGAACTTAGAAATACCTAGTGGTAGTATACTTTTCCTAGTTTCTTCTGTGATGCATTTACTGCCATTCTTTGTAGGGCTCTGATTGCCTGTCAAGCTCAGGACTTCCGTGCATACCTGCAGCTCTTTTGTGCAATTATGTAGTCATACGTTTTGTTCTCTTTTTTCACTAACTCTAACCTTGGGGGACCTTCGATGCTTCCCCCTACTCATGGTTTTCTTGTATTTGTTGCTGTTTCAGACATCATTGATGAAGACATAGAATTTTGTTCTTTTTTCATCTGGGCCATGGATATATTTGAAGTCTCACTTTTTCTTCTTTGGCCCTGTAAGCTTTTTTTATTGATCTATAGATGCCAAGGGAATTCTACATCCCCCAGAATTGGTGAGATGCCAACATCGAGATGTTATCTTCTTCATTACATCGAGTCAGTGAAAGAAAATAATGAAATCAATTAGAGGGAAAGAAAGAGCAATCCATCCAAGCTAATGTATTGAACCCATCCAATTCAAGATTATGCAGGCATCACCTTATTCAAGCTGCGGTTAAACTCTGTTGCCCAAAAATCAGCAATCATGATAGTCAACCATGCAAAACTGTTCTTCTCTATCTCTCTCTCTCTTCCAAGAAAAATAAGGAAGAGCCGCAGAACTACCATATAAGAATATGATTGTAGACAAAAAGGAGGTCAATCTCCTTAACCATACCAATTCTTCCAGCCCCTAAGAAATCAAATCTGCATCAGACCATTATCTCATCTCTGCCTCTTTAAGAGATCACATCCAGCTCCCTCCTTAACAGCATCAGCAAAAGAGGCTTGAGAGTCCCATCCAACCTCAATACTTCCCTCTCAGTTACAACGCAGAGATCAGAAAAACTGGCAGAGAAGAATTATCATGTCCTACCTCATAATTCAAGCTTACAAAGTTTACCAAAATGTAAATAATTCCTCTCTCATGGTGAAATCCATCTTTTCATAATATGTCTATAGATTAATTCTCTTAAAAAACTGCACAATCAAGAAAACAGAAGCATCTCTCCACCTCACAGCTTGCCTCTCTCTCTCTCTCTCTCTCTCTTTATCTCATTGACAACTCACTAATTTGAAGAAGACAGCACACCAACAAAAATGAAAATGAAAATGAAAATAAACTCTCTTTAATTCCTCTCATTTCCCTCTCTTTTCAAAGAAATTCAGACACACAGAATATCTTTTGAAACTTATTATGAGAAAGGCTAAAATTCAGATATTTTGATCCTCTCTTAAAAATTTGCCTGTCATTTCACATGCAATACATTCTGTCTTGCATTTTTGTGGCCCGACTTGGCTATGCCATGGAAACGGCCTATTTTTGTTTGTCATTTTAATTGCTATCAAAATTATAATGTTTAAATTTTAAATATTAAAATATAATATATTAAATAAAAAATAAAAAATAAAAAATAATATATGGCTTTCAAAAAATTTAAATTAAGAATTATATGTTTTATTGAAAACTGTATCTTATACGTAACCTTTAGAGATTTTGTTTCTTGTCTCGTTTCTGTTGCAGTTACAGTTCTCCAATTCACATTTCTTGGAACATAGTCTCATTCAAACTCTGAATACTCATTTCCCTTTTAAACAAAAGCACTCTCTCACTGATTGCCCAGAAAACCTTTTTCTAAAGGAAGATCAAAAAACAAAAATTAAGCCAGAAAGTGAGCAAATTGTCATCTTCTTACATATATCTTCTGTCAGTTGTCTCTTAATCCACATCTGGAAAGGCTAAGGAAAGATATGCAGAAATGATTCATATTCATCCTTCGTCAGTATGAATTGGCTGCTACCATTATGATGGAAAATGAGCCTCAAAAGAAGTTAATCATGCCTAAACACTTAAACTTTCATAACGTCTTGGAAGCCATTTACATTTTTTTTAAAAAATCTATGTGATCTACTAGCACAGAACCATTCTCATCATCTTCACCTGATTCCTCTCTGGAGGCAGGCAGCTGGCAGTGGATGCTGAGTGCCTTAGCTATGGTACTAACACAGATTTGCAAATGTTTCAGCCTTGCATTAAATCCATCACGAACCACTAGATTGCAATTGGTCTGATAGGAACTACCCCGCAGTGGCTGTTATGGAGGTAACATAGCGATCATGAGCAATATCATACACATTCTTCCTCCCAAAATGTTTATAAGGCTTCTGCCATAAGCTACTGATAATCTCAGACATAGTAGTAACTCCTTTGTCGTTTTCCAAACCTGCCTGAATATAGTGCTTAAGCCACACTTGAACTGAATTGTTTCTGATTAGGAGCCACGTCATGATCACAAGAATATTCCCCCAGATATTGGAATATGCCCTGCTCCATGAGTAGAGCGATTAGGGGTCAGGTGCTGTCTGGAGCTCCTTTTACTTGGGGAGGGCCAAGGGCTTGTCAAATCCTTTCTTTTGTCTTCCTTACCAGGGGAATTATTCACTAGCAAATCCATATAGCCAAGGTGACATATAGAAGGGCCATGAAAATCTCGATTAACCATTTTATCATAGATTATAATTCTAACTTTGGCAACCAGCCATAGGAAAGCATTGGCCTTCGGTAGACCTTTATCGATCCACACCTTTCCATGTGGGAATTCAAACATATGCCTATGAGATACTTTCAGGACTTCCTTATAGCTGTCTTAACTGAAACTTGCAAAGAAGGATTACCTTCATAAATCATTCTAGCTTCCCCACCTTTAAAAACAAGAGGGAAATGGAGAAGCTTAGTTTTTAGGTTTGAAACAGATTCCTGATTGATATGATTTGGCCATTCCAAAGAAACCCTCACTCTTTGAAATGTAGTCATTCATCATTAGCCTCGCTGAATGGCATAGTTTACCAGGTCTCCAAATTCCTCTTCCTGCATTAGTGGCATAATCCGTAACCAAGAATCTCTTCAGAAATGAAGTTTGTTTTCCTGTCGGACATACCATTAGAGTTTGGGAAGAATATTGGATCTACACGAGTGGATGGAATTCTGCAAAGCTGAACCATGGGGGAGCTGATCTTGAGCGAAAATTCGAAGGACCTTTTGAGAAACTAAATATTGTGCTTTTAAGATCTCACTCCACAATCTGTCCTATTTGTGATAAATCATCTAGCAATATTTGGCTACCAAAGCTTTATTCATCAAGAGGCTGACCCAAAACCCAAGTCCACCCAAAATCTGAGGCAGTCAAGCTTCTTCCCAAGGTATTTTAATGATATTCTTACTAGATTTTGCTCCGCTCAAGAGAAACTTACTTTGCATGATGGATGCCCTACAAAATCTTTGTTTTGGCCTTAAAGAGGGACATCATATAAGTGAGCATAACCTATAAGGAGGTTTGATTAACCATTTTTGTAAAAGACAAGTTTCCTTTTCAAGAGAACAACTTTGCCCCTTTGGTCATTCTTTCCTATGTTTTAATTGATTTACACTTAATGGCATAAAATAATGTAAAACTTGACCTAATTCGGATTATACAAATATGTCAATAAAGTGCATTGATCAGAACCTAAATTAGGGTTATTTAGGATAGTCTGGAGAGAGAAATGTAGAGAGAGGGTGACATGTGAGTAAAGGAGTAGACCAAGCTGATTCTACTTGAAGGATGACTGTACAGAAGACAAAAAATTGAACCAACTCAGAAGATTGTTGTCAATAGACCTAGTAGACTGCCTGAAGTGCACTTTGAGATAGGACTGACATGTGAGGATAAGACCGGTACAATTCCTATTTGGGGTTGCTGTTCTTGTCTTGTACGGATTTGTTCGTCCTGGAATTTTTGGGGTGTGTTTGTCAGTGTCTGGACTGTTGGAATTTGGGTCTGGAAATTTGCGATGATGCAGAATTGGCTTCTTCTTTGTCAAGACTTAACCAACTCACTTGAACATGATAGTTAGTAGCTCCAAACTAATCCTGGACAGTCCTCAACATGCACCCATTGCAAGAGAGCGTTGCACTCCGTATCCAAAAACCACAAGGAAGCAGGGCTGGCCCAGTTCTTACTATTGGAGTGTGCGATGCTCACTCTTGATCCTAGATTAATCAAATGCAACTACATGAATGTGTTTAGTTCCTTCATTTGGCACTAGACACTCGGAAAACATGCAATTTTGGATTAGGAACATAATTACCTAAGTTTCGAGGATGGGCGGATAGAGGGACAGGGTTTTTGGGATGGCAAAAAATTTCCCAAATTGTGGGGATGGCTATTACAATAATATATAAAAATTAATATTTAAATATTTTAATGTTATTCAATGAACTTCAGGGATTTAAGTTGTATTTAATATATTTTAGGTACTTTTAAGATTAGAATTCAATGCTTTTGGTAAAAAAACAACTTTTTAAAAGTGAAAACATAAGAAAACTTAATAAAAAAATAGTGGACGCCGCTTTCAAGTCCCCAAAATGTTCGGGATGTACCAAAATCTAGGGGACATGTCCCTGCCTAACATTAATTAGGAATGCTTCAAATTTGGAAAATTTCCCTTGACGTGCTCTGTGACCGCTCTCAAGAGATTTAGGATGCGTATAGTAAGCATTTTTGTGTAAAGATCTCCAAGTTGTTGTGGATGTGAGAGAGGTAATGCAAAATGGGAGTAGATGATTATGACCTTAGGGGTTATTTGTATACATACGTGACTGTTCGTTAATTTCCCAAGAAGATGACCCAAGAATCAAGCCCAAGCCGACCAAATGGAAGTGCCCAATTTTGAAATCTGACCGTTGCCCATGTGGAGGATAGGAGCAACACCCATTGCATGCGAGTGTTCCACTATGTATCCAAAAACCAAGGCGGAAGCATGGCTGACTTAGTTCTTCTAATTCGAGTGGCTGACTTGGTTCTCCCAATTTGAGTGATTGATCCAAGAATAATCTAATGCAATTACGTGCATGCGTTTAAATCCTTCATTTAGCACAAGACACTTGGAAACATAGTTCCACAAAGTTCCAGATTGGGGGGATGGGGGGACCAATCAGTTCCAGAGTTCCAGGTTTGGGGATGGCGGTGCAAATAAATATAGTACTTGGAAAATTAGTTATAATTTTTTTATAAGGAATAATAAATGAAACTTTGAAATAGTAAACACATTACATTGAATAATGAAAACGCTAAATATCAATATATTAATATTTATATCATAATTTATATACAAAATGATGATTACTTTCAAATTTCAAATATAGTTGGCCAATGGCCCAATGCCTCTAATCATCCCCAAAGTCCGCGCCAAACTCATAACTCAAACTTCCGGACTGTAATATCCCTGAAAATAATTTCTAACAGATCTAGATATTTTGTTAAACTCCAGGGTAGCAGTATTAAAAATCTAACTTTTATAACAGCATCGATAATCAGATATTTTATATAAAAACAATGAACCATAATGCGTAAAAATCAGTCTTTTATTTATTGAATACGAACCAGCTACATTATAAATCCTAGTGTCTTAATACAATTGTTTTGAGTTGAACTGCGGAATACTTGCACCTTGAATTGTCAGTGCAACCTTTGAAATGGAATTGACCAGTTGAGAAGTTTGGGATTCCATCCTCAAATTTGTGTAAAGGAGGGTTTTCGTCGTCTATTATGGAAACAAAAGTGGAAGCTACTTGTAGACAAAGAAAATGAATGATGAATTTCCAAGATGTGTCAATAACAAACCCCAAATTTGCTTCTATAACTTCCAATCCCTCTCTAAAGTGGTAGCCCCCTTCTGGAAATACGTGCATGCTCCAAAAACAATTAAAAATAATGTAATTCCTCCCCCATGTTGGCGGCCCATCCTAAAAATAGGATTAAACAAATTTAAAACGCTTTATCCACCTCCCATCCTAAAATTAGGATTTCCGTACTCATGCGGCCTTCTCTAACTTTGGTGCCCCCTTTATTTATTAATTCTAACTCTAGTGCCCAATAATAGAAGTCAACCTTCTATTATTATTTTATTCTATTAATGCTTTTTGGATAAAAATATAATTTAAGTCTCCTTTTTCCAATTAATATATAAAAATATCTTTGGAACTCGTAAACTAAATTTTTATTGTTTTTAAATTTCCCCTTAGCCTATGGAAAAAAAAGTAGGCTTTAGGTATTCAAAATTAATTAATTCTAAAAAGGGGACATTACACGGACTCCTCAAGGTAAAGATCTTCCAAACCAATACCAACCAACCTTGTTTGTGCCGCATCATCATCACCCTGTGTTGTCTCCGCTGGCTCTACATCCCATCTGGATGATGGACTCTTCTTGTACGTAAGCATGTTGCAGTTAATAAGACGCAAGATGCTATCTACAACTACAAGCTTTTCTCCTTTGTTAGAGGTAAGCTTATTCCTCTTAATAGAGTGGATGAAGCTATAAGTAGACCAATTCCTCTTAGCAACAAAAGAACTAGAAACCTAGGACAGTAGATGAATTGCTAATGCGGTGTCAAATAAGTAGGTCCATGCATAGTCTACTGCAAAAATGGGTCCTCCTGTGCCATAGTCTCCCTATCAAGCTTGGGCTTTTCCGGATATCCCTTAGGAGGCAAATTTTGACCACTTAGTAAGAAAGATGCTAGAAAGTGGTACATACAAAGGCTTGACAGAGTTACTCCCATACAAGATATTGAGGTGAAGAATGGGTTCATGAAAGCTATTGAGAGGATGTACAATTCTACAGATGCTACAATGCATAGGGCCTTTGTATGTACCACTTTGGGTTCAATGCATAGGCAGCCATGTGCAAGCAAGTGTTGAACTTCTCCCATTTCTTGTGAATGATTGGTTGAAGATGTTCATTATAGACCCGCAATGTGGGGTCTTTCTTTTGTACAACGACCTTCATTTGGCCAAGCATACTATCAATGCAGTCATACACCTCTTTAAGGGTATGTGCATTAGCGTCTCCATATCTAATGACTTGGAACACTGGAAAAATGATGGAGACAATATTTTTGCATCAGCCCAAAAATTGTCACTCTTCACCACCTCCTTCACCATCTTCCCCTGCATTGATGTAGAATCGGGCCACAAATTCCTCTCTCTTGTCATGACCATTACTTGCATTGCCTCTTGCAACTCAAGCATCCTCACCAAGAGAATGAAGTATGATGCACATCTTGTCTCTACATGTTACAAAAATTCCTTCTTGGAGAAGGTCCTGAAGAGTGCAAGTGTAGTGTGGTGGTTGCATATAAACATCTGCACCTCTCTAGCATCATCAACAACCTTTTTGATCCAATTTTTTTTCCCATGTCCTCAAGTGCATCATTCATGGCATGCACACAAGGAGTCCACTAGATATGTTTGTAGGCCGCCTTAATCAACTTCCTTGCAACTCTGCACACATGGGCCGCATCTGTCACTACTTGCACCACATTCTTCTTTCCAACCTCCTCAACAACATCTCTACGGATTTGGAATTGACTATGCTGCATCCACTAGTGACCCAGGTAGCCTTCATTTTCTCTATTAAAATATTAATTGTGGAATAGTTCTTATCCAAGATTGTTATCCCCAATTTTGTCTCCCTTGGTGGCACATATGATGGTCATGCTCTTATTATCTTTTCCACAACCTCCTTATGATAGGAAAACGGGCACTTGGAATGGAATGCCATTGGCAAAGAAGAATTTGCCAATGGCATCATCTACGTCATCCGTCTATTGCACATTGAATAACTTTGCCACTGTGTTTGCAACATCACTACTAGTCATTCTACGTTTCCCCTTAAGCATTGTTACCCTTGAACTAGATGGTCGAGCAGGAAGTTGTGCCTTTTGCAATGTTCAGGGATTTGGGTGCCGCGTAGTAGGACTTTTGGATGAGCATAGGAACAGGAAGGGGTTAGGCCTAATCGCTACAACCCCACAATTTATTTACTTTCAGCCCTTTGTTTGAGTGATAATTTGCTACATATCTCCACACCTGTGGCTTGGATTTGAAGTAGTTGCACATTAACTCTGTAATACTGCCTCAAAATTCAAGTTGACAAAAATACACTTACACAACCTAGCGCCCCTTACTATCCCTGAGTTTTGCTGGATTTTGTAGTTTGGTTGCAAATTGTTTTGAAGGGGCCTTCGCGTCAAAGGGGCTCTTGGCAAAAGGTTCCAATAACTTGGAAGGGCAACTAAAATGAGCAATAACACTCCCAATGGAACTACTTACATCATCCCCCCCCCCCCACACACTTATACTCGAAGTCTCAGATTCAACCCCCGTAATCTCTTGTTGACCCTTTTCATCACTCATGATTACGAGAACTCGACATGAAATTTATAAATTTAATAAATTAATGTATGCAAGGGCTCAAGACTCCAAGACATAAAGATTTTGTTTTTGGTTTTCTTACTTTAATACGCACAAAGCACAAAAGTAGAGGATACACAAAAAATAGGAATCCTTAATCTTGAATCTTCAACCTCTTGCAGGTCATTAAATTACAAAATTTTGAATACAGCTTTTAAGCCGTACTGTTTCTAATTGTTGGTTAACAACCCTAAAACAGTGTAAAAAAACAATTTTATAATTATTTATAAGTACATATCCAATTCCATGAACAATTTAATAATTTATTTAACTATTTTTAGCATGATTGTATAAACTGTTAAATTTAAAATAAAAAAAAATAAAAAAATAAAAATGCAATTGCAAATCCAAAAAATTTAAAATTGAACAATGAGAAAACAAAATGCCAAACAATGGAAGGCCATGGCTTACCTTGAAGCCTTGAGAGCTTCCGATTTGATGAATGTGTTGAAACTTGAAACAGTTGATCAATGACGACTTAGCACTTGCTCTTCAAACTTTTGTCTGGTTGCTCTCCCTCTTGCTAATGCTCTCAACCTCTCATTCTTGCAGCCTTGCTTGCTCTCACTCTTGCACTTGTTGCCTAGCAAAACATGATTTGTCTACTGATGTTAAATCTACAGCTGCCATTGAATCTGACCAGATAATTGCTAATTTTTCTGTAGATGATTAAAGTGCTTTGTAAGGCCCATATACTATTAGGGTTCAGGGTAAGTACCAGCAAACATGAACAATTCGTGTTTGTAATTTGCAAGAGCAACTTTTTTTAAGGCTAGTGACACTTCACCAGGTTTTGGGGTATTCCAGGGACTTGGCATAAGTTTTTTGGGCATATCGTTAAGTCTCCTCACTGTCCAACTAGAAGTGTTTATTTAGGCATATTCCATTACTAAGTTTTTGAGCATATCCACTGTGAGCTGGTGGTGAAGAAGTATTTATGGTTAGGAAGTATCTCCCAGATGTACATAAGTCATTGGGGATGTCTATGCATCATCTGGAAACTTTAATTGATTGGATTGGAGCGCATGCCCCTGTGCAACGTTGCTTGTGAATACATGCAACATCCTTGATCCCGGCACTACTCCGCCTCATGGCTGCTGTTGAGAAATCCCCGAGGTGGTCGGAGCCGCTTGCAGTAATCGCTCATTCAAAATGCTCGCTGGATCCCTGCGCAGTCGGTAATCCGCAGAGGAGCTTCACTCCTCTGCCTCTAGTTTGCCGCCAGGGTTAAGGGCTCCCCGCCGCTGCCCCATTAGCTCAGATGGGGCATCGGTGGCTGCCCCCAATTTCCTATGCACCCATGACCCGGTTATGAAGCCTCCCGCCTCTGACCTAGATGAAAGTACCCCAAAATGTCTCTTGCCATCTTGCCCACTCGATGTGCCCATGTTGAAGATAGGATGACAGAAGCGAGGCCAAGAATGGCTACTGGTTGGGAAGTGCCAGGGTACAGTTTCTATTCTTAAGGACCAAATCTCCTAGGATCAATGAAAAGAAGGCCTAGGATGATCTTTGATCCGCAAACTAACTGCATGCAGTCCCAACCTTTTTGCAGCAGTGGCCTAATATCATTGACCCAAGTGTTTTTTTGGTAATTCTGTTAGGGGGGAGTTGTACTTTCCTAGGCTAGGCTTAGTTTCTATCAAATGTGGCTATTGGGGCGTGCTTCCATACCGCCCGCTTTTTGTATGAACTATCTTGTATCATTTTACTTGTTAACAATAATATAACTGATCTCATTCATCAAAAAGATCTATTCACTCAAAGTATATGAGAGTCTGGTTAACGACATTGAATCGTTTACATGGCATGCTTATGAGCATAATCTGAATTATCCCTTATCTGTGCAATCTCTGAATCTATAACATTAAGTATCAAGGTAATTTCATTATTCAACTATTGTCCCATCAATGGTTGAGTTGTTAGACATAATGGTAAAAGTCAGTGCAAACTCATGCCTGGTTGACTGACATGTCTGCCCTAGAGTTTGTAAGTTGTAAACTTCCATTTGAATATGATGCCCTACTGATATTGGATAAATAGTTTGTACTTTGAATGATCACTGCAACCCCTGGATGGAATTGCCAGATGCTTTGATACGATGCTTTTTTTCCATGAGATCTGGGCTAGAGCAAATGAGTCTATTTCGTCACTCTATTAGTTTTCAGCAAAAACTCAAGTCTAGTTTTTAGACAATGAAGTAGTTGGTACCAATTTCACATTGGGCGTCTTCTTGATTCATAAGCTGCAAGATTTTTGTTTGTGTGTGAGCAGATCTAAGGGCTGTTGATTCTAATCAGTTGGTGCCACGTTTTGGAGTGATATGTCCCTGCTCAGTATTTAGTGATGGGTATCACTTGAAAATGTCATTATAGAAACTTCAAGCCCCATTCAAAGAAGTGGAAGCTTCAAAGCTTGATTCGTAAGAGCAGTCAATGTTTAAGCAAAGCCCCCATTGAAAGATTGAAAAGTTCTTTACATGGCTTAATTGTTAGTTGTAGACTTTGAGTTTGCCCCCAAAATAGAAATTGTGTAATTTGTATGTGGTTACATTTTTAGTTGCAGCATCAACTTTTTGCCTTAACCAGTTCCTAAAGATAGAATGTAAGTGTCCTTTTTCCAGATTAAAATATAAAAGGACTGCCTTTGACCACTTTAAGTTATTTTCATTTTTCTGTATAAGATCCGCGTCAGCCTACAAAAAATAATAAGAATATGGTCTGGATATTCAACATCAATTAATGATAAATAGGGAACATTACAGTGCGGTGCTAATCCTGGAGAAGTGCTTAACCTCAAACAATTCCAAAGCTGTACCCTCTGCTGTAAATATTAAGCATGGTCAAATTCATTCATTTCTGTTTTCAACATCAATTCTCGAGAACTCATGTATTTATGGATCTCTGTGCCGTATGCTCACTCAAAGTGTTCTTTACTATCATTGTCTCCACTAAATCCTCCGACAATGACAAAAAATTCAGCTAAGAATATTGCAGCTTAGTGATGGAAGTTCAACAAATCCACAACTACTGCACATACCTTCGGGAAGGCTCAACTTGTTCACCTTCAGTGTGCCAGCATGAAGCTTGGCAAAAATATAAGCCACAACCTCATTTACCTTGTGAGTCGAAACTGGGCTAGGTTTCTATTATTGTTGCTTGTTCAAAGCCTTGAAGGTCTTCACATTTAATAGGTTAATCTTGTGGCCCTAGGCATGCAAATAGTAATGCAGTCAATACACACACATTTTCATGATACTTACTAAAGTCACGAACATTGACTAATTTGCTTCCCATAGATGGTTTTGCAAATGACCATCATGACTTAAAGTCAACATGGTTTTCTTGGAAGAATCCATGTCATTAGAACTCTCTTGATACAGTCTGCATTTGTCTTTGGATGGTTGATGCCCTACGATTTCTCCAGTATCTCTCCTTATTGACTGTTGTTGGAGTGAGTTGTTATTAGCATCCATGCAAGGTTTGAAGTTGACAACTCCCCTGTAAGCATGCCTGCTAGTCTCTATGCTTTGTCTATGTGAAGCCTAAATATCAACTCTTGGTCCACCTTTGCAATTAGAATAGTAACATTGCATGAACCCAGTGATCGTGGCATCAAAATCTATTTTTCTTTCACTCTTGAAGTACCTTGCTACTTAAATGATAGCATTGCACTAATATCATGTAACTCATGGGAGGCTGAATGTATTGCCTCCCGAATTGTTCCTCTCTACGTAGCATCTTAGACTAGAAGGGCCTTTCCATGGATGCAATTGCTAACATGCTGACTAGGGATTTGTTATTGTCATCCTGAAGAACTTCCCTTACCGTTTGGAGCCCTAATTGCACATATGAAAGACCTTAGTACAACTTGGATTAACTTCTCCATCAATATTGGTTATCATGTCCTGTCAACATGAACAAGTCTCGTCTTAAGTGTTCCTCATCCAGAGGGATAAAATTTTTACCCATGAAAGCTTCAAAGCTTTTTATATACCTTTAATTTAAAATTCTGACCACGAAATTTGGCTGAGTAGTCAACAGCAGAAAAACAAATAACATGCATGAAGTTTTAAGCAGCAATTTTGTGTGGCCTCATCAATCCATCAAGCTGGGATGAAATTTAGTTCTATTATGGGGCGTATAATTATGTAATATCCCTGAAAAATACTTTCTAACAGATCTGGATATTTCGTCAAAACCTAGGGCAGCAGTATAAAAATTTGAACTTTTATGACAGCAACAACAAACTGATTTTTTATTTAAAAAACAAGCAAACCCCAATATGTAGAAAAACAAACTTTTACTTATTTATTTCAAATCAGCTTTAATGAAAATACCAAAATGTCTGAATAGAATTATTTCTTTATAACTTTTGAACCAAATGGAAAGATGAACACAAGATAAAAGCGTGCAAATTGATTTGATTAAAATCTGCCCCTAGACGTGCTAAAACAACCATGAATATGATGCCCTAGCTGAACTAGATGAATATTTGTACCGTGAATGACCACTGTAACCCTTGAATGGAATTGCCAAGCTTGAGGGATTCCATCCTCAAATCTGTATGCAAATGAGGGTTTTCATCCTCTATTGCTAATGCTAAAGTAGAAGCTACTTGCTGTTGGTGTGTGTGACTGTCCAGTCATTGTCCACATCACCTAGGTGAGTCATCTCGCCTTGCGAGAGTCATAGGTCTTAGGAAGTCAAATGACAAGTGTCAGATTCTGTCATAGAATCTGACATTGTCATTTGCGTCAATGCGTCATAGGAGTTACATTCCTTATTTGGAATTGTAACTCCTCTTCTAGTGGCGTCATATGCGTCAGTCAACGTCATATGCGTCAGTGGCGTCATTGAGTTCTTTCCATGTTTAGGCATGGGGGTTACACTACACCCCTATTTGTACTTCCTATTTTTCGATCTATGAGCATGAGCAGACCCATTCTTCTTACTTGCAATCTTATTTCCATTGATTCGAATCTTGCATATTGCGTTGGATTGACGTTACCATCGAAGTGTAACTTCATTATGGTGCATCGCTTTTCAACATCGGTTATCGAGAATCCCTCTTTCAATGTATCAGAGCTGGTTTCAGTAAACGTGCACTCTTTGTTTCTCAGTTGTTTATTACTTCTCGTTTCTTCTCATTTCTTTGTGTTCAAGTTTTTTTTTATGATCATTTTAGAATTATTGCTCATCTCTTAATTGAGGTTTTAGAAGTTGCAAGTTTGAGGTATTTGGTTGGTATGCATTATTAGCTGGGTTTGTAATTGCATTTTTCTAGATCCTTGTGGCTGTTGGTTCTAGGTTGTTTGTGTGTTACTTGCTGGTTGTGTTCAGATTCAGCACCTATAAGGCAAAAGAAGAGCTCTTTTTTTGGTGTGGACCTATGATTACTAGTTGGAATCATTGTTTTTTCTTCACCGGTGTATAGTCAAACTATTCTAAGATTTTTGGTCATCGTTGTGGTTCATTGTTGTCTCGAAGGTTACCTCTTGCATGGTCTTAAAACGTTTTCTGCGAGCCTATTGAAAACCTCTCATGTTTTTGCCTGGTCTCTCATGTTCCTTGCAAAATACTCACGTGTTTTCTACCTGGTCAACTCACGTTTTTACATTGGTCTCTCACGTTGCTTGCAAATTGTCTCACATTGTTTGCACTCTGTGCTGGTGTTTGACCACGTGGTTCCAGGCATTTTTTGTTGTGACTATTCAGTGCATTACTATTTTAGCATAGCATATGGATATTGGCTCCCTCTATCCTGACCTATTTACAGCTCGGTCTTCCTTGACATTCGTGTTTGGTCCTTTCCTTGCTTGGAGTCTTTGACTCACGGCTCTGCCTAACCCTTCTGCCTCCTTTGTTCCAGTCGTTGCAAACTCTGTTCAAGGACATTTTTCTCTTTGGAGTCCCTAGCTACATGCTCTCCTCATGGCAGCCCCTTGCACTTCCCCTGCTCGAGCCATGTAACAGCTCTACAACTACAAACCCTTGCATGCATTTAATCTCTGGAACATTCAGGCATTAATCTTGGCCTATTCTGGGTGGTTTACTAGCACATGTGGAAACGTGGCCATAATTTCAAACTTGCAACAGGTAATATCGTGAATCTAATCAACATTGGCTTTTTTAGAATTGACTTATTGGTTAAACAATCTCACTGTTTGAAAATCATTTTAGGGTTATCAGACTTCTAAAAAAAACGTGTTGTTAAATTACTTTTAAAAGGTATAAGCTACAAACATTTCCTTTTATTGGCATTGTAAAATTTGGTTTTTTAGCTTGTTGT
Source organism: Taxus chinensis (assembly GCA_019776745.2). NCBI lineage: Eukaryota > Viridiplantae > Streptophyta > Pinopsida > Cupressales > Taxaceae > Taxus > Taxus chinensis. Next base: position 522,609,055 of record CM034152.1, read on the forward strand.
ATTATTACCTTCCTTCGAGTGCCAAAGACGAAGGGTGAGGTCCGAGATTGGCAGGAGGCTAATCCCCCCTCGCAATACAAACAAACCCTATCTCAAATTCCATGTCGTTTCCAACGGGCATACATACGACACCTTTTGCATGTGTTTAGGGTGCTTTTTTAATCCATTTGCAGGCTTATTGGCTTTTTTCTCATCAATTGCGGGAATTGGTTTTTGCTATAACTTTTGACTCATTGCTCAGTTTTGAGCACTTCTTTAGTCAAAGTTGCATGTTTTTTCACACTCTAGATGATGGGATCATTATTTTTGTAAATGCACTAATTTTATAAAGTGCCACATTCTGGGGGGTGTCTTTGTATTGCTTAATTCAGCTCATTTTTTCTTGAGCTTTGTTCTATCCCTTTTTACTTGTGGAATTGTGTGCACGTCTGCCACAGCCTTACGACCAAGGGATTGTTTTTGTGTGATGTGAGACACTATTTCTCACAAAGCCCCTTTTTCCCCTCTTGTTTCTCTTGTTCTTGTGCTTGCTTGCGAGTGACGATTTGTTGTGCCCAATGAACCTTGATTGTTGTCTCCACCTTTACGCGTTATTATGTTGATTACAAAGTGAGTGACAAGACTGGTTCTTAGCACACAATCACATCTGGTTGTAATCAATGCACTAAATTATAAAGTGCCAAACTCGGGGGGGTGTAATTTTGTTCTGGGGTGGTTGTTTCTTTTCTCTCTCCTTCCTTCTGCATTCCTTGGTTCTATCTCTTCATTATAGATATCTCTAAAGTACCAGTGCTCACACCTTTTAATTTATTTGAATGGAAATTTAAAATTATGTTGGTTTTGTGATGTAAAGGGTTATACCGTGTCACCATGGGGTTAGAGATCGAACCTAATGATGTACCCAAAAGATCCAAATGGTTCAACTGTTGTGATGAATCCTTAGGTCTTATTTGTATGTCCGTCTCTCCTGACTTACTATTCCACATCAAAACTTCCTCAACACCCCATCAAGCGTAGGAAAAATGCTCGATGATATGTTTGGGAAGCAAGATGACATGAGAGCGCATGAGTTGGAGAACGAACTACTAGGGTTAAATCCTAGTGACTTTGAAAACCTATAGGCCTTCTTCTCAAAGTTTGTCCACACTAGACTACTTCTAAAGGAATGTAAAGTGGATAAGAAAGACTCTCAATTGATCTTGTCGATTCTTTCTAAGTTAGGTCCTGAATACTCTGTCTTTGTTTCAACTTTCCACACCATGAAATCTGCCTTAGGTAGTACTTGGAATATGCCCTCCTTTGACAGTATTTCATCCCAACTCATTTGAGAACAAGACAAACTCATTCAAATGGGGACTCTAAAATCCAAGTCACATGCCCTTGTGGAAAATAAGGGCAAGAAAAATGAAAAGAAGAAAGAAACTAAGGACCAACCTAAGAAAGAAACCAAGACCAACCAACCCCCAACTAAGCCCATCACTCATACTTTGACTTCTGAGCCTAAAGCAAAGAAGGAAAAGTATAAATGCTCTTATTGTAAGAATTTTGGCCATGACGAGCTGCATTGTTTTCGGAAACAAATTGATCACTTAACTCATTTACTTAAGAAGAATAAAATAAGTTTTCATGAATCCATTAAACAAAATGCTCAAAAGGGTGAGTCTTCTAATGCAAAGGAGACTAAAAAATGAAAAGAAGAAAGGAAAGGCCCTCATAGCTAGATCAGCTCCACCATCAACTTGGATTATCGATTCCGGTGCCTCGCACCACATGGCTTCTTCAGAGCTTGAATTCTCTAGCATTGAACCATGTGGCATGTCCCAAATCATGTTGTGTGCTGACACTCATGTGTTTATTTCTGATAGTGGATCAGTAGAGATAGAAGGTGGAACATTTAACCAAATGTTGAGTGTTCCCAATCTCTCTACCAACCTCCTATCGTTTTACCAAATCACCCACCTTGGTGAAGGAATGCGAGTGGAATTTGGTCCTGACTCAGTGATTATTCATGAGCTTAACTCTGACTGCACTTGTAGTGCCCACTTTCCTTGGACACTATTCAGATACTGATCCTGACACTATTGGTCACATTTTAGATATCATTATGTTTTGATGTAGAATGATGTATCAGGGATTATTATGGACATTATTATGTTTTTATTAGTATAATGGTTAGATGTTAGATCCTGAATTAATATTGATCTGGATTCAGATGTTTTTCTTGAGGATCATTGAGACATTTTTATTGTTATGTGGATGATGATATACTAGTTGACATGGACAAGTTATTGATGTTAATTTTAGACATGTGACATTGATTATTATGAATAGCTCTAGTATAGAAATCTATTGGATGATGATATAGTTACAAATTGAATTTTAATGATAAATATTGAATCTTGATATTGTCGTGATTTGGATCTAATGTTTATATATCATTTAGATGTCATTTAGATGTTCTGATATGGTCACGAGGCCAAAGGAGGTATTTTAAATTTTACAGGTTAAAAACACAACAATGTTGGGGGACTGGAGACTAACCATATTGGAATTCAGTGTGAAATCAACAAGGTCACCATGGCAACTGTGTTTGATTGTGTGTTTAGTTAGGATTTCCCATGGGGGGATTTCCATTATTGTGACAATAGGGGCATATGTGTGTTTTTATTATGTGTTCCCTTTTTAATTATTGTTGTGTGTATTTTAGTTGTAATGTGCTTTTGTTTTAATTATTTAAAAGTGATAGTATGCTGTGAGAGTCATATAGTTAAAATTTAATTAAATTAAATAGGATGTGGAATGTGAAATTAAATGTTATTGTCTTAGTTGAAAATGAAATTTATTTATATATTTTATAACCATATGGTAATTAAATATATGGTTGTATCTAAAGTTTGTAAGAAAATAAATGTCATTAAAATAAATGCATTTTAAAAGAGTGTGTAAGTTACCAAGTATGGGTTGTGTAAGTGAAGTGATAGATTGTGTAAGAGGTTGTAAGGCTGATTTTGGAAGGTCAAACACTCCTTCCTCTTTGAAATTCGGAATTTGAACTTGGAGGAAAAATTTGGAGGCTTGTGGGACAAGTTAAACTTGTCCCACACCTCTCAAAATCCTCCACCAACCATGCCTATTAATTTGGAGTCAAAATCAGATTATTTTATTGCATTTTGACATGTTTTTGTGTAATTATTGATTGCACTTGTCTTACAAAAATTTAAATGCATTTCTTTCGGGGTATGGGCTACATTGTGTATGTAAGTAATTTTGTCATTTTCATTTATTATGATTTATTTTTCCTTGATGTTGAATGCTCTTGGGATGAGGAACAATGATGTGGCATCCCACTTGGAATCCACACCATCCTCTCCCTCCATCTCCTTTAAAAATTAAAATTTCCTCTCATTTGAGGTTGTTGAAAGTTGGAGATTGCACTCTTGGGTCAAATTTCTCTTGCATTTTGGAGCTTTATTGGTGGAAGAAGAGGATTTTATTGTGCATACATTTACCTTGCTGATTTGGGACTGGTTTTTGATGTAATAAAGACTGTTGTTTTGGAAGCAAGTCTCCATCATGGAGAGGTAGGCTCTCACTTTTTAATATTGTTGTTGTTTCCTCTTTTAGCATGAAATTTGAATGTATTTGTTTGCAATTCTTAGAGGGATGGGTAGAATGCTTATGGCATGGTGTGGAGAGAAGAATATGAGGTTTATCAGAGGAGGGATAAGGGATTTACCATTGGCACTTGTCTTGTGGAGGGAGTGTTGGTTGGGATCCACCTAGGGAAAAGAATATGCTTGCATTTCTTACTTTGGGGAGGTATAAGGGATAAATTTGGAGGAGGGATAAGGAGGAAGTTGAGGAGGGATAAGGTTTATGGGATGGTTATGTTTTGGCAGTTTGTTTTAGGTGGATTCCTAATTTCAACATGGGAGGCATAAGGAGACCTCCATAGTTCTTGCTCTTTATTAGCTTGCTTGCTTGGAGAAGGAGCCTTTGTTTTGATTGGAATTGTTTGTTGTAGTTGAGAACTACATCTTTTTGTTTGTGCATTTCCTTGTGCATGTGAATGTATGTTATATGTGAAAGAAGCTATGTTGTCATGTGTTGTTTTATCATGATCCATTCCAATATGGTTGGGGATCGGGAAGCCAATGGGGAAAGATGGATTCTCTTTTCCCATTGGATGTCTTGGTTGGGTGGAGAGTGTTGTCCTTTTCCCATTGGATGTCTTGGTTGGGTGGAGAGTGTTGTCTTTCCCCCTTCCTTGTGATTCAAATTGCAAGAATGAACAAATCAGCAAGATTGCTTTGTTTGGAGAAAGAAGAATACAATTTGACAATCATTCCTTTGAGCAAGTTTTAATGCAACCCCACCCACCTCAAGTGGATGAATGTAATTGATATAGATATGTGAGATGTTTACCTTGTTATTGAAAGATGTAATCAAATTTGAGGAATGTAGAGAAGAATTGTAATTCTCTATTTTACTTGTAAAGAAATGAAATTGAAATGATATACTTGTATCATTTTGGAAATTGAAAATAGAAAATTCAATCGACTGGAAGGGAGTTAAATTGTAATGTGTTGTTTGAAATCAATGAAAGAATCATGTTCCTTATTTAATTGCATTGTTGTGTTGTAAATTTTAAGGACTGTTATATCATGAAAACATTGTTTTAGAAAAGAGAGTACGTATAAAGGAAACTGACAGAAATTAGATACTTTGAATTAAGTCTTAGAATTAAAATCCACTTTGCATTTTGAATGTAGGTGTGTGTTGAATCTTAGAATTGAAATCTACTTTGCATTTTGAATGTAAGTGTGTGTTGAATCAATTTGATGACTGAGAGAGGAAATTGGTATGTTTTCCCTTAATTGAAATCTGCATATTAAATTGTAAACTCGTGCAAGAAATAAATTTGTTTTAAATTGTAACTCTGGATTTTTAAAATATAAATAAAAAAATGCAACTGATGTACAGTTTAGAGTTATGACTAAAATTAAGGAATGAGAAAATGAAATTAAGATGTACTAATGTATAAGAAACCTTGTGGCACTCAACAATTAAAATGAACAACAAGATCCCCTTCAAAACTAGAAATTATACTTGCGTAATTTGAATTCTGTCAAAAGATGTAAAAATGAAAATGGGAAAGAAATCAATGAATTGAATCTTGGAAACAATCTTAAACTCATCCTAGACCATCCCTTCATGTTCTGGTTGCATGCTGAGGAGAAAAGAAATCAAATTGAACAAAACTTAAAAGTTATAAAAATTACCAAGTCTTAAATTACAAACCCTGCAGATATATTTCTTAAAATTTATCCTCTAAACATTATTAAATTCTAAAATTGATGATAACTATGCAAAGAGGACTCTGAGAGCTTTCTCTGTTTCTTAAAATTTACCCTCGAAACATTATCAAATTATAAATTTGATGATTACTGTACAAAGAGGACTCTGAGAGCTTTTTGGAAAGTCCAAGTTTACCAAAAATGGAGCTTCCTATCAAAAGTTATGGCCATTTGAAGTTTTACTTCAAAATGGCCATCCCAAACCAAAAATGAAATAATTCGACTTTAGAAAAATTTAAATTTTGAACTTTGGAAAAATTTCCTAAAAATTTCCGCGGCCCTGCCACCCTCTCATCCTATCAAAAGTTGCCACGTGGCACCTTGGAGGGGCAGGCCATTATTAAAAACTTAACTTTTTGAAAATTTTACCTTGGGAAAATTTTCACAAATTTCCCCACAAACCCGTGGCCCCCAATCAATCATGTGCTGACACATGGCAGTGGGGTAGGGGGTGCATGGATCAAAATGGAAAACTTAACCCTTTTTTCCTTTTGGAAAAATTTCTCTTTTTCCTCCCCCGGCCCGTGGCGAATCACAAAGCGCCACGTGGCCATTTGAGCAAGTGCGGAGGCATGGAGGAAAATTTTCCTTTGGAAAATTGAGACTTTGGTTTTGGGAAAAATTTCAAATGCTCCTATTATAAGAATTCTGGCCATGACGAGCAACATTGTTTTCGGAAACAAATTGATCACTTAACTCATTTAGCCCGAAAAGAATAAAATACGTGGTGTCCTGGGAAAATCTGTTAAACAATTTTCTCCAGATCCCCGAGACCTCTAAGGGAAAATTTTCCCCTAAAAATCCGCCTGGCCATAACTTAAGTTTTACAAGGAGTTAGGAGGACTTCTTCGTATGGTTGGAAAGGTGAGGAAATTTCCTATCCAATGAGCAACTTGTTGAGGAAATTTTTGATAATTCTAAGTGTGCCTGACACCACATGTAGTTTAATTTCAGAGGTTGAATTGTCTAGCATTGAACCATGTCTGGCGATAAATTTCTCCCTGAATCACGTTGGGTAAAACTTGTAACCACCCAAATGTGAACGGTTTCTAGTACTTGTTATAAGATAGAGATTGAAATATTGTGTTTGGTTACATTTAGACCAAGTGTTGAGTGTTCCCAACCTATTGGTTTCAAACTGGTATCGGTGTTACTTGTTTGTAATCACCCTTCTTACAAAAAAAATGCGAGTGAAATTATGGTCCATAATTTTCCTAGTTTGTTTCTTGGTTCAAGTGGTAGTTGAAGCAGGCATTACAGCACTGTGGCTGAGGGAAAGGCAGATCACCATTCACGATTGTATACCTTTTCCCACTTCTCTTCTGATTTGACGCCCAATGCCTTGCTCACTCATGCAAATGAGGTTAGCAAGTTATGGCATGAGTGTTTTGGGCATCTAAATTATCGTTACCTTGAATAATTGAGCCAAAATTAAATGGTCAATAGGTTACCCCGAGTTAAGTTTTCTAAGGGTCTTTGTGAGGGTTGTACCCTTTGAAAGCACCCTGAAAAAAGCTTTGATAAGGGAAAATCCTGGAGAGCTACTTGTCCCTTGGATCTTGTTCATAGCGACATTTTCTCGCCCTTTTCCTGTCTCCTTCTTTTACTAGAGCTCTATATATACTAACCTTCATTGATGACTTTTCATGTTATACTTGGGTATATTTTCTTAAGCTTAAGTCTGAAGTTTTTGAGCATTTTCAAAACTTTAAGGCTCTTGCTGAGAAACAAGTGGAACGGTCTATCAAGGTTCTTCGAACCGACAATGGAGGTGAGTATGTGAGCAACAGGTTTGAGGATTTCTACACTTCTGAGGGGATTGCTTTGCAGCATATAGTTGCTTATAGCCCTTCCCAAAATGGATTTGTAGAAAGAAAGAACCGAAATTTAAAGGAGATGGCTACTTATATGGTTCACTCGAATCTCTTCCTCCACAATATTGGGCTGAAGCAGTGAATTGTGCTTGTTATATTTAGAACTCGTGTTCCACACAAGGCAGTAAGAAGGATGACACCCTTTGAAGCCTGGTTTGGACACAAGCCTAATGTAGAGCACTTTTGAGTCTTTGGATCCAAGGCTATGGCTCGGATTCCCAAAAAGAAACGCAAGGCATTGGATCCACAATCCAAACCTTATATCTTTGTCGAGTATCCTGATGGCGTGAAGGGATATTGATTGTTGAACCCTACCACCCATGAGCTTTATATTGAGAGGAGTGTGAAGTTTGATGAGTCATCCTTGACTTCAACTTCCACTGAGGTCCTTTTGCCCACTGCTTCAGATTCTGACTCTTCAGATGATGATGTTGTTGAGCGAGTTCCACCTCTCCCTGCTCCTCCCGATCCTCAAACTTCTGAGTCTTCTGATTTTGACAGTAGTGATGATGAGGACTATGTCCCTTCTCACTCAAGTGAAGAATCTTCCGACTCGGAGCCTGAGCCGTTGGGACCTCTTTGGGCCAGGAAAACTTTACAGAGTGCTGGAGATTTAGTTCTAGATCCTTTGGTTGAGAGACATACTCGCTCAGACTTCACTGGACCTCACTCCTTCGCCTCTACTTCTGATCCACCATCCTTCCATGAAGCTTCTGGGATTCCTGAGTGGGATTCTGCCATGGATGAGGAGTATTCCTCACTCATAAAGAATGACACTTGGGATCTTACCCTTCTTCCGAAAGGAAGAAAAATTGTTCGGTGTAGGTGGGTATATCGAACAAAGTATGGAGCTGATGGAGAAGTTGAGAAGTATAAAGTGCGACTTGTAGCTAAGGGTTTCTCCCAGGTAGTTGGGGGGTTGATTACTCAGAAACCTTTGCTCCGGTTGCGAAGATGACTTCCATTCGACTGACTCTTGCCATTGCTGCCGCTAACAGATGGGAAGTCCACCAGATGGACGTTAAGAGTGCCTTCCTTCATGGGGACCTAGAGGAGGAGATCTATATGGAACAACCTCCGGGTTATGTTCATGATCCATCCCTCGTTTGCAAATTAAAGAAGGCTCTCTACGGCCTTAAACAAGCCCCTCGGGCTTGGTATGCCAAGATGGACTCCTTTTTACTTGCATCAGGGTTCACTCGGTGTCACTCTGACCCAAATGTGTATATTCTGCGACAGGATGACTCCATGCTTATTCTTGTTCTCTATGTTGATGACTTGTTGATCACGGGTAACTCTTCCTCTATCATTGATTCTGTGAAGATCTCCTTGGCCAACAAGTTCTCCATGTCTGACTTAGGATTGCTTCATTACTTTCTTGGGATCTAGATTTCACAATCTGACTCAGGAATTATGATCTTGCAGCCTAAATACTCTCTTGATTTGCTTGCTCGGTTTCACATGTCCGACTGCAAGTCCTCACCTACTCCTTTTCTTTCCGGGATTAAGTTGGTTTCTGATTGCTCTTCCCCCTTGGTTGACGGTACCCTTTATCGACAGTTGGTGGGAAGCTTGATCTACCTTACTCACACTCGGCCAGATCTATCGTATGCCGTCGGGATCATGTCCAGATTTATGCAGGAGCCTCATGAGCTGCACTTAAAAGCAGCAAAGCGGATCCTTCACTATGTTCGTGGCACTCGCACAGATGGTATTCATTACTTAGGAGGGATTGAGATTGACTTGGTTGGATTTACAGACTCAGATTGGGCCGGTGATCTAGATCATCGGAAGTCTACCTCAGGCTACAGTTTCACTCTTGGTTCAGGTCCTGTCAGTTGGTCCAGCAAGAAACAGAACGCCATTGCCATATCATCGACAGAAGCAGAATACAGAGGAGCAGTTAACGCTGCCATAGAAGCTGTTTGGTTACAGGGTATTATGACAGAGTTTGGCATCCACTTTCGGCGGCCTACCATTATCTACTGTGACAACATGAGCACTATCTCGATTTGTAGAAATCCTGTTTGGCATCAGCGGACGAAGCACATTGAGATTCATATGCACTTCATATGGGAGCTGATACATGAAAACATCATCGACATATAGTATGTTCAGATAGCTGATCAGGTTGCAGACATTTTCACCAAGCCCTTCACTGAGGTGAAGTTTCTTCACTTGCGGTCTCTTCTTGGGGTGAGGTCTGCTGCAGCTGCCCATCTTCTTCGGGCTATATAGTCCTCCTCTTCTTCTTTTCAGAAAGATGTTGTTTCTACATGGGCACCTTATCAGGCCTTTAGTTGCCAGGGCCCATTGACACATCTTTCTTAGTTGTCTAGGGGAGTCTTCTTTTTTCTGTTCTGGCTTACCTTGACCTCTTCCTCGGATTCGATGAAGGGGGTGTTGGTGTGTGTGACTGTCCAGTCATCATCCACATCACCTAGGTGAGTCATCTCGCCTTGCGAGAGTCATAGGTCTTAGGAAGTCAAATGACAAGTGTTAGATTCTGTCATAGAATCTGACATTGTCATTTGCGTCAATGCGTCAATGCGTCATAGGAGTTACATTCCTTATTTGGAATTGTAACTCCTCTTCTAGTGGTGTCATATGCGTCTGTCAACGTCATATGCGTCAGTGGCGTCATTGAGTTCTTTCCATGTTTAGGCATGGGGGTTACACAACACCCCTATTTGTACTTCCTATTTTCGATCTATGAGTATGAGCAGACCCATTCTTCTTACTTGCAATCTTCTTTCCATTGTTTCGAATCTTGTGTATTGCGTTGGCTTGACGTTACCATCGGAGTGCAACTTCGTTGTGGTGCATCGCTTTTCGACATCGGTTCTTGTGAATCCCTCTTTCACTTGCAGACAATGAAGTAGTTGGTAAATTTCCAAGATGATTGATTATAATCCCCAAAATTGAAAACACTATCTTGGTGCCCCCTTTTGGAGTTACATGCATGCCTAATAAATAATATAGACTTACTTTATTCCCTCTCCAATGTTGGCGCCCCATCCAAAAATAGAAACTTGATGCTCATTCAACCCATTCTATCTTTGGATCTCCACAATAAAAGTTCTTTATTTAATTATTATTCCTCTTTGGCGCCCCCACAATAGAAGTTCATCATTTTATCATGTAATGTCCTCCTTTTCAAATTAATGGACATTAACAATATTTCTAAGTTGGGACCGGTCAATTCATCATCTAGGGGCAACTTATTAATATTATTATAAGAATAAAATGTATTTTTAAAATATTGACATGTAGAAGACCCCTTTTTAGCCTATTTTACATCATATTCAATCGTCTAAAGGGAGAGTAAAGGAGGAAACAATAATCTAATTTTAGTACTTAAGTAATTCTTATCACCGGTACTTTAATTAATTATTAAAGGTGGATAGAAAAAGTAAAATAATATTAAAATAGAAAATAAAGTTACTTTATTAATCCCACATGGAACGCCTCACTTAAAAACTAGAGGCAAAAAGTATAAAAGGAGGTGAAGAGGGGTTCATTTGGCATCTTTGGTCATTTATCTAATTTCGCTTTGGAGAGTTGAATGTATTTGCTTTCACTTTCAGCCATAGAGGACAAAATCGTCCTTGGTATCCTATTGGGGATGAAACCCCTCAATAGAATTCAGATTTGAGGACGAAAACCCTGACATCTATGGGGTGACTTCATTCGGAGCTCAAATTTGGGTGCAAAGATCAAATTTTTAGATGTAGGGCACGTTTTGGGGCTGTTTTCAGATTTATTACGGCTAGGGCATCATCTGCAGGTCTGATTTTCAGTTTTTTTTTGTGTTGGGTTAAACCAACAATCAGTTGAGATTCACTTGTGACAGTTTTGGGCCGAATGAGGCAACCATTTTCATGGCTTTCACATCTATTTCCAGCTTGATCTACACATTTGGAGATTTCGTGATCATTTTTGGGGGTCTTCCCGTTGGTGGAAAAATCTAAGGTTCGCTTTAATTGATAGCTACCATTTTTGTGATCATTTTGAGCTATCCTTTGCATTGTCACTCCAAGTATTCTGGGAGATATGAAATTTTGAAGTTTCAGCTATTTCTAAGTCTGAAATAAATTAAAATAAATTTATAACCTTGTTAAAAAAACTATTTTCTTCCATGTTGATGCTCCTAGAGGTCTCCTAGATGTTTAAAGTTTTTTGGGTATTGTGGGTTGTGGGTATTTTGATAAATAAAATGAAATTTCAGATTGCTGTATTTTTTTTGCTAAGGGTTTTAAATAAAAATCAAACTGCTGTCATTTTTTAGAAGTGTTCCCTAGGAAATCCAAATTTCTTTATTTTATGCCCTAAGGGGACATTTACATATTATTATTTTATTCCACTTTTGCTTTTTGGCCTCCACTTATTAAAAATATAAGTTAAGTGTCCTTTATCCAATTAAAATATAAAAGTACCCTTGGACCACTTAAATTAATTATTTCTCTTTAATTCCCCTTGGCCTACGGAAAATAATAAGAATCGGCTTTGGGTATCTAGAATCAATTAATTTTGAAAAGGGGACATTATAGGAAGTGTGGATTAGAAGAGCTCAATATGTGTCTTTTGTCCAAATGTCTCAAAGAATGCTAAACTAATGTTGCCAAGTGCCTCAGACCAAATTTATATTACTATCGACTCCAATATAAGGATACAAAGATAAGAACTAGGAAGCACACCCACTTCAAAACCCAAGAAAGCTGTCATCTGATTTTGCACAGTCATAATGACATTGAAGAAATAGATCCTACACATTGAAGCATTAATTTTTTGCCATGAAACGAATTCATATTTGTCTAAAAGTGAGTTGAATGCACACATTTCAGCTACACTTGGTTCTGTAGCCAAAAGTTTATCATCAATAAATTGCAAGTGTGAAATGGACTTCAGGTTTGAGGTAATCTGTATACCTCTTAGAGGTACCCATTTTGAAATAGATTTCTTGATAACACAGCCCAGAGCTTCAGCCAAGATAATAAATAAATAAGTTGAGCTTGGTTCCTCCTACTGCAGGCCTCTGGAAGACTAAAAAAACCCACAGAATTTCATTCACCAAAACAGAGAAGGAAGGCAAAGAGATACAACTTCAGATCAATTTCCTATACTACTCTGAGAAACCAAATTTATCCAAAATCCTATCCAAAAATGACCAGCTAAGTCTGCCATAGGCTGCCTTACTCATCTCTAGCGTAACTAGCATAAATGCTTTCTTTTTGTGATGTAGGTAATACATAGTTTCTTGTGCTATCAGAATACCATTCAAAATTGCTGATAACTTTTGAGAGGCATTCTTTAAGTCAATTTGCTATCACCTTTGTAAATATTTTGTGTATCATGTTGCACAATGGAATGGGGCGAAAGGCATCAAAATACTACACATCCCCCTTTTTAGGTATCAGGGCTAGGAAAGTTGGGTTCCATTCGTAGTAAATAACACTTTCCCTTCGACATTCTTCCACTGCACTAATCACATCATTTCTTATAATATGCCAAATGTTCTGTAAAAAACCTGCTTGGAAACTATCTGGCCTAGGTGCCTTATAAACACCAAAACTGAAAACACTTTCTTTTCTTTCTCAGCCAAAATTGGTTGCATCATCATGTCATTGTCTACTGAAATAATTCTGGGAATGTTTTGAAGTTCATTAATTCTGAGCTTGATCTCTTTCCAGAACTTCTTCCTGTAGTGTCTATAGAAACTTTCCACCTCATCTCTATTTTTATCATTTTCCATTGTATTGACATTTCGCTGAACGCAAGTAGAGAGACGAAATAATTTTTGTTTCTATCCCCCTCTTTCAGCCACATAACTCTAGATATATTTATCTAGTGAGTTTTCTCCATTCAGAGGATCTGCAGAAAATCTATCAATTAGGGCCTTTTCCTTATCAAGGATACTTTGATCTAGTTCCTCAGATGCAATGTGCTCCTGTACTTGTTTTAGATCTTTTGAAACTTGTTCTTTTCTTCAAAAGATGTTACCGTACTAAATTTTGTTCTATTTTTTAACATCCTTTACATTCTTTAATTTCCGAGTTAGATTGAATCTCTCCGATTCCTTATTTAAAGTTTTCCACCATAACTTGAGATTGTCTTCAAAATTTGGATCCTACATACACATAAACTCAAATTCAAAGGAAATCAATTTCGGCCTATGGTCCTCTCCAACTTCAAACACACTGACCAATTATCTAAGCCTGCAAACTGAAGAGTTTCTGTCCCAAACTTCATCCCACCGTGATCCATTCCAAGCTAATCAGGAAGCTATTCAATCTTTTCACAATCAATTGTATCTCTTTGTATTCTGTTGGGCTAGCTAAACCTTTTATCCTTGGGTTTTAATTTTTTAACATCCACCAAAGATAAGTTCTGACATAATGATACGAAATCTATCATACTTTGTGATACATTTAACAGAGCCTACTTGTTTTTTAGCTACACTAAGGATCACATTAAAATCTCTCCCTAGCATCCAATGAATATGCCCTTTTGATTATTTCTAAAAGCCTTCAATTCAATACAACACTCTTTTTTCAGCCATCCCCATTGGGTCATAAATTCATATGCATTAGACGGTGCAAAAATGAAATTTCCTTTTAAATCCTTCATTAGAAATTGATTTGAGTATGGAGTTCGAATTCAAACTTACTTGAGAAACTTTTAGGGTTCCAAAACATAGCTAAATGTCCAATTGATCCATTCACCACAACTGCCTTCTAGTCACACGTCTTCATAACCCATTAGCAATTATCTGAAAATTTTCTTCGCTTATCTTATTTTCATGTAATAGAACCATATATGGCTTCTGCTCTTATATAACTTTTAAGCTGCTTGACCAAGTGGTATTTGTTAGAGGCATTCAATTCAAGCAGCTGATATTCCAACTAAAAGCCTATCTCCTTGCTGGAAGGTTTCCGTTCCACCCAATACAATATATGTTAGTTTCTTTTGTTGACTACTTTCCAAGTTTTCTTGTATCTTCTGAATATGAATCTTTGAGTTTTCCGAAGAGCTATAAGTTGATCCTTTGCATTGGCAACCCGATCTTCCAAACTCTCACTCCACCTATCTTTGCTTCCTCCTGATTGTGGATCTTCACTTCTTTTGTCTAAACCTTATATACACCCGTGACCCAATGGATCTTCCATGCATCTCTCCTCTTTTTCCAGGGCCTGATCAAATAGTTTTTCTATCAATTCAGCAGCATGTTCTTGGATCTGCTCCTCTAAGGTATCCTGAATTGATCCTTTTAGGCCTCTTCCTGATTGGATTAAATTTTTTTATCACAATTTCTCCCTTTTGAAATCCACTTCTTGTTCTACAATAAAGACCTTGGGAACCTATTTTTGGATAAGCTTTGGGTCTTCTTTTGACCACTTGAGACACCTGTCATTCTTCTAGGAAATTTGTATATCTGACTTGCTTCCCATACTTAGCAGTTAGGGCAATCCCTTAAGAGACGACCTATCTTTTGGCAGTTGAAACACCTGAAAGGGAGGCACTTGTTATCAACTTCCAGCATGCACGCTCCACTAGATGAATATTCTAATTGCCTCCGGAGTAGGTTTGGCCAAGTTCATATGGACACAAAATCTGGTATACACAGAGAGCTCTTTATTCTTTTGTGTGTCCAAAATGCTCATTACGTGGCCAAGCTGGCTTCCTTGCGCCTCTGGAATTTCTTTAATATGAAATTCAGGGGATAATTAATAAAAAGTCACCCACAGTGGAAAATAAAAGAGTGATTCCTTCTCCAGATTAAAATGTGGCATCCATGATCTCAAATATAGGCCTGTATTTTGTATAGAACCAAGGGCTGCCAAAAAAGATTTTTTGTTCGTCTCTCGAACATTGAAAAGTAACCTAATTTTTTTTTTGGCTAAAAAACGGATTGCTAGCCTATTTTGCTTCCTCTTGATCTCCTCTACACCAGGCCATACTCCAATGAATTTACAAATTAGGGCCTTCTTTGACATGATTTTAACTTTCTGATTCTAGGGCCGAATCATTAATATCTACAATCCGAATGTCTTTGGCCACCTGAATTGCAAAATCCCTGACCTGGATTCTCTTGATTTTTTTTTCTTTTACTTGACGTCTCCAAGTTTGAAAAAATATCCTCTAAATATTTTGACTCCATTTTTTCAGTAGATGCTCTGTTTTGCCTCTGCTCCATGACTGATGCAGTAAACCTAACTTCATGAGTTCCTTTACCTGAACTCTCTCCTTGCCCTTCCTTAACTGCTTCCATTGTGCTCCATCTTTTTTGTTCCCATCATTACGTGGATGTTTTTTGTTACGTCATTCCTTGTTTTTGAAGTGAATGTGCTCTAGTTTTCTTTGATTTCCTTTTGGATCTTTTTGGTGGTTCTGACTGTTTGCTCCAGTCACTTTGGTTTCCATCTTCTTGTTTTTTGGTTTAAATATGTCCTCAAATTTGACCCTGCATACACCATTTCATCTAATCTGATTATTTAAATTCAATATCTGCATATCCCTCTTAGATGCTGAGTGCAACAAAGGCCCACCAAACTCTTTCCCCACTATTTATTGTTGGAAGAAGCCATAATCACTCACATTCACAAAGCAAACAACATGAGTACACTATTGGCGGCTACAAGAGCGTACATTCAGTTTGGCTCCCCCTTGGTGTTTGGAAACTAGCCCTTCGAATAGGATTATTGAAAGCGAGATCATCACAAGTATATTATATTGATTCATGAGAGAAAAGATACTTTGATTTGTGTTTGACCCACCACTATAAATCTGCATCATTTGTTACTTTTAAATCTTCGTCATAACTAGAACAGGACTTCAGATAAGATTTATCATTTAATTATTGCCATCCATTTTCACTCAAATGGCCCTTTCATTTTGATACTGAATCACGATTTAACAAATCAACCAATAAACCATAGTTACCCAGAGACCTGTACTCTAATCCCTGGTACTCGTCTCCCATCTCGGGAATAAATCTTGGAGACATGTATGGGGATGTCTCCTGACAATAGGGGATTTGAGATGGCATCTCTTCATGTCTATTAAAACTCAGGGAATCTCATATTGAATTTTTAATGTGATATAATATTCTGATTTTTTTTGTGTTAATAATTGTTTGAAGAGAGATCTGAAAGATCCCCAAATGGATCTCTTTATACCCCAAAGAGTTTTAACTCAAACAGAACAGCAAATACAGATTTTCGTATGATATCGTGATTTCCCTAATGCAGATCTGAAAAATGCGACTAGGGTCTAATAGAGAAATTAATAAATAAATACCCAATGGTAATATTTCTGATTTCTAATGATCGCCCAGGTATTTAGAGACTGAATTATACAGGAAACTGACTTTATTACAGCTGATACATCTCAGAAAATCAGATCTGAAGTCTGATAAAAATCTGATGTTTATGAATATAAAACAGGATGGAATTTAACACAGAAATCTGCAGATGATAAATGACTGAAACAGCAGTATAAACCTTCCCAAAAATGACAGAAAACACTTAATTTGATCCATAAAAATTAATGCAACATACAACAATAAGTTTCAGACCTGAAATGTCTACAAAACACCTCCAAATGGCCAAAAGATGGGTCGCTTCATTGGATCAAAATGGCACAGCCCAATTACAATCTTTATTCCTCACACCCCAGAACAAGATCTATCAACTACTAACTGAAAATACTGAAAATACTGATGCTAGCACAATAGAATTTCCTGTGTGGAAATCCCTCACATTCTCTAAGAGGGTTTTCGTCCTCTAGAGGCAATATACTAAAGGTTTTCGTCCTTATAAGTGATTACAATGGTTCCCTACCCAAGCCGCCCCTCTCCTTTTTATAGGAAAAATATTACAAAATGACATTTTCATCATCCAATGAGAAAAGAGTGCCAAAATACCCTAAAAGTATACCCAAACCTAGGCGCACTTTTCTAGGGATGCCTCCCAATGTTTATCTTGACCTCTCATGCCAAGTCGCACTTTCCTAGGGAAGAGTAATAACTTTTATCCTTTCTAAACTTACTTTCCTTCCTTTGTCCAAGTCGCATTTTCTTGCCTAGGAATGACAAACATAGCATGGGTTTCTTTCTACTCTCCCTAGAAATGATACAACATAATATTAGACCCAATGCTCCTATTTAGAGATTACAAATTTATTATTAAGTCAAATAAATTAATACAAGTGCTTTATTAATATTTTTTTTTGCACTTTGTAATAACTTATTGTAACTTAAGTCACCCTTATATTTTTCCTTTGGCCGTCGGGTTGACGAAATGGGCCAAAGGTCTTCGATTGGGAAAAGGGGACATTACAGTCCTCCCTTCCTGAGATTGCTTGCTCTCAAGCAATTCTGATCTTGTTTTGTCCAAGTGTCATGCACAAGAGACAAAACATGCTGAAATGTTCAACCGGCATGACCCCTGTTCCTGTCAAGTGAGCTAGAACTTGCCACCATATTCCCTCAACAAGTTGCTCATATATTTGGACCAATGGTTCAACAAACTCCAAAATGAAAACTTCATCTTCTACCATATCATGCATCTCATGATGAAAATAGATTGGACTAGGCAGCAATAAATAAGATGCATTGTTATGTTCATCATACCTTGGAGTATCACCAACATCCACGTCAATCTTGGACTTCATATTGGCTTGACTTTGTTGCACCAATTCCTCTTCATTCTTGTCTGGAATGGAATGAATATTGTTGTGAACCAGCTGCTGCGATAAATGAGACGGCGTATCTTCTTCCACGCATTCATCAATCCTTTTTTGCCTTGCTATGTTGATGAGATTGATCTTTTTTTTAACTCCTTGAAGATGTTGTCTTGCATTGGCAGCCACTAATCTAGCCTCTTTAGCTTTTTGTGACCACATATCACACAAAAATTGTGTCTTTGTCACATTCTCTGAAGTCTGATATAAAAATTCAGAGTTCTTATCACTTGAATTCATCACACAAAACCCATTTTTAACACCCAATTCTTGGATGCCACCTATGGAAGACCCCATGGCATTGTCATCCTCATGTAAAATGAGCATCCTCTCATGATGGGGTAAAGAAACATGACTGCTGTCATAAAAATCAGAATACCTATCATACTCTTTTGCCATGTCTTCAAGCTTCACAAGTGCATCTTCTATGGAATTTTCATATCCAACACATGTACTTTGAATGCCAACACTTGTAGACTCTTCTTCATTTTTTTCTCCATGTGTAAGGGCTGCCATCTCATGAGAGTGGGGAGATAAATTAATGCTGTCCCAAATCAGACTCTTGGGATCCTCCTTCACGCTTTTATTGCAAGCATCAACCTCTTCCCAAATCATAGGCCTTTGTTCAAAACATCCATGGCTGTTATAATCTGATTTTTCTCCATGTGTAGATGATATGACCAAATTCAAATCAGCACTATCAAACTCATCATATAAATTTTTGCATACCTCATTGGGACTTGAAGACACCAAAGCCCTCTCGTGAAGAGTTGTATCATCCATATGTGAAGACTCTCTATTCCTTCCACGTATCAACCATTTAGAAGCTATGGTGTGATATTCCTTCCTTGCCTGCTCAGTCTTGTAGCCAATACTTGGGTGCATGTCCATGTAGTCCATGAAAGGAAGATTCTCCTTAACATCTTGAGGAAGAATGCTATACTCCTCAAATATGCTAATCACTTCTGCTTCTTTGTCCTGTGGTGTTGGGCCTCTGTGAATAGAAAGTGATGATGATCTAGGCCTTCGATCCTGTCTGGCCCTCAAACTGTCTCTTCTATCTCTTGACCTCTCCACGTCCATTCTCTGCATAATCTGTTGCATGGTCCGTATCATCTGTTGATGGTTAGTAATCATAGTCCTAAGAAGATCGCTATCCATATTCCATGGAAAGCTTTTCTGTCTAACTTCCATGATTTAGCTCTATCACCAACCTCTCGTGGCTACATCAAATAAAAAAAAAACCCTCCAGGTGGGAGGAACATTGCTCTGATACCACTGAAAGATCCCCAAATGGATCTATCTTGTATACTCCAATGCAGTTTTAGACTCAATTAAGACAGCAAATACAGATTTAAGACTATTTTATAGTGATTCACACTAATACAGATCTGAATTTCTGAGAGAAATGCAGACTAGGGTTTTGCATAGAGAACTTAGCCTAAACTAAACACCCAGAGCTGTTTTGAAGACTATACAGCAATCAATACAGCAGTTTCTAGCTGTATCCGCCAAAGGCGACTAGTATAGAGACTGAATTAGTCCACACAAAACTGACTTTACCAACAGCTTATCCATTATTGCCATAACAAGTTCAGAACTGTAACAGTTTATTATAAAGCAAAAATCTGACCTGTTTATGAACATATAAACAGGCTGGACTGTAACGCAGAAATCTGCAGATGATGAATGACTGCGAACAGCACTTAAAAACCTTCCTAAAAATCACGGGAAAACTACTTCATTTGGACTCCATAGAATTTAGTACAACATACAGCAATAAAGAAATTCAGACCTGAGATGTCTCCAAGACATTGAAAACCAGCCACATATTGGGTCTCTTCATACACAGAAAATACACATGACACTGCTGTGATGAATTCTTCAGTCCTTTATTGCCAAAAACTCCTTAACTGCTGCTGGAAAATACTGAAAATCCTAATGCTAAGCTCAATGGAAAATCCTGTGTGGAAATTCCTCGTAATCTCCAAGAGGGTTTTCGTCCTCTAGAGGCAATATACTAAGGGTTTTCGTCCTTATAATACTTTAATACAAAAGCACTTGGCTTAAGATCAAATTCAGAAATGATAAGTGATTACAATGGTTCCCTACCCAAGCTGCCCCCTCTCCTTTTTATAGGAAAAATATTACAAAATGACCTTTTCATCATCCAATGAGAAAAGAGTGCCAAAATACCCTAAAAGTATACCCAAACCTAGGCGCACTTATCTAGGGATGACTCCTAATGTTTATCTTGACCTCTCATGCCAAGTCACACTTTCCTAGGGAAGAGTAATAACTTTTATTCTTTCTAAACTTACTTTCCTTCCTTTGTCCAAGTCGCATTTTCTTGCCTAGGGATGACAAACATAACATGGGTCTCTTTCTACTCTCCCTAGAAAGGATACAACATAATATTAGACCCAATGCTCCTATTTAGAGATTACAAATTTATTATTAAGTCAAATAAATTAATACAAGTGCTTTATTAATATTTTTTGCACTTTGTAATAACTCATTGTGACTTAAGTCACCCTTATATTTTTCCTTTGGCCATCGGGTTGACGAAATGGGCCAAAGGTCTTCGATTGGGAAAAGGGGACATTACAAGATCAAAGAGAAAAATAGGCATGTACTTTGCTTGAAAATGTATGGGCATGTTTGCAGCAGACAATTTTATCATCCAAGTCCAAAGTGGTACTATTAAGAAAAGAAAACAATAAGAGGGGTTAAAATGTTCATGTGTGAAACAACAGTTCTCCATGTTTGCACTTGCAACTTGTTTTTTATAAAACAAGATATTGGATAAAGGAATTCTCTATTGTTATCGATTCTGCAAAAGGCCTTGAAGATTATCAATCCATTATTGACAATATAGGTTAAGCAGGACTATTCCATATACAATGAAGCGTGGGAGCAAATGTCATTTAATTATTTTGGACAATCCCAGACATATGATCTCTAAAGCTATGGTTTAGAGTTATGTCTCTACGAATCTTAGAGTTATGTCTCTGGAAAACTTATGTAGTCCAAGGGTTTTTTAATTTTTATTTTGAAAGATGCTTCATGTATATACAAGAATTATTTACAGCTGTGCCCACGTTCGGTTTGAAACCTTATGAAGTCCAAGGGTTTTTTATTTGATCCTAGTTGTTCAACCAGTCAGTTTTTTGATGTCTCTTGACCATTCATATATGTTCTTATTGATAAATTATTTGAAAAATTTTAATTTTGATTTGTAAACCTTGTGATATTCTTATTTTATGAGGTTCACAAACATTTAAAGGTTTTATATTGTGGCCCTTTCCTGTACACTCGTATTCTGTTTTCTAAAAAATGATGTCCTTGTCCCTGTACCATCTCCCATAGCAGAGATGTCACCCATGTCCAGGTGACTATGCAATAAACATTATACTTGCAAACATTAACAGCTGACAAATAACATAACCGGTATAATTACCCCGACCTCTACAAACTCCAACAGTGTAAAAGCTAAGTTGCCAGGAAATGGATCTGAAATGTGGAAATGCCAATTTTCCTAAAACCCTTGGAAACAAATTGACACGGAAATGCCCTCACAATAAATTACAAAAAAATCTAAATATTTATAAAAAATGCCTACTACTCATTTTTAGTCCATAAACGATAAAATGCTTGAAAAATGTAGTATTCACGAAAGTTAAAAAACATTCAACATGCTTTTGTTTTGTGTTTGACTATGGTATGGGTTGGGTCAAGGATATCTAAGGTTAGTATGAGTTTTTGTTGAGTTTGTGATTTTTTTCAAGTTTTATTGTTGGTTGAAAAAGTACCGCTGGAAACGGCCCAGAAATGTGCCAAAAGGCATATGTGCCTGGGCATTGTCAGGATGTTTCCCAGCCATTTCGGTTCTGAAATGTTTTGCCTGCGAAATGTGGGGCCTTGTAGGTGTTCCCATCATCTTAGTGTAAAAGTCAATATGGGAGTGAATCAACCCAAAAATCCCATCAGAAGAAAGGATCTGCAAACTATGCAACAAAAGATGAATAACACGTGCTCCTAGATTTCCCTGCCTTGCTGACATTTACAGAACATGTATTGGAACTATCAAATCACACTCAAAGCACATATCATAGATAGAAGACAAGGCAACTGTGGGAAACTTATAAACCACGTGGTACATACTACATAGTAGAAGCGCTTGGTACTTCAAGGTCCTATAAACCATTTGGTTAGAAGGTAAAAATGTTTGGCCATTCATCTATATTTCCTTGGAAAAATCATGTCTACTACCAGGAATTGAATTCACTTATTATTCTTATTTTAGTAAACTTTAATGTCAATGTTGGAAGATATAGTTGTATTATACATGTCTTGTTCGGCACTGACTTTTGATTCGTTCCTTACTTCCAGACATGAGGACAAACATATAGCAATACTATTTATGTGTCACTCATCAGCTATTATACGAATCTAGATAAAATTTTTTAGTCAAACTTTCCTGCCATGTTTCTAAAGCGGTTTAATGCTCATAAACATTGACCGGCTTACTGAAAAAAATGAGTCCCACGATCATGTAACAAAGAATATCATTTTAGAAATCTGTAAAAGATTTAATTAAAAAAAAAAAGACCATGCAAGTTATAAAAATCAATGCCCATACCTGTTTCCACAAGAGCACATAACAACAAAGTGTTTGCTCTGATATTTCATTCAGTAATATTTCTATCTGAGCAGTCACATCTGGTGAAAATGAAAAATTGCTCATCCTGCAGTAGCTAAAATCAACATAATGTGTTCTTTGCAAGTGGTAGAATCAAGTTTTGGATTGCCCATTACATAAAGTCTTATGTTTTATATTTTAACTTATGAATGATTTTGCTCTGTAAGCAGAGGGATTTGCTATTGCATGTTGAGTGTGAAGGAATTGACATTGTTTCTGTAGAACTGCTGTAATTGTGCATCAGCAGCATTACAGGTGGATGTTGCTGACAAATCAGATTTCTATAAGGATCTTGATATATATTTAGGGCTAGTTCCACAAGCTTGTCTAGATCCTCATAATTACGAATTAGTCAATCTGGGGTGTTTTTGCTGCATTTGTTTTTCTCAAATTTATCCTAGATGTTTCTTGCACGTTTAGTTCATGATCATCTTTTCATGGAAAATAATCATCCAACCTGATTGCATGGTTGGAGAATAACGATGTTCCTCTGTTATTTTAAGTTTATGTGCAGTATGACCACCACTGCCCTTCCTCGACATGGGGATTGCAAGTTTTGCATGCTAGAATAAGCCAAATTTCATGCATAAAACAGATTCAAAGGCAAAGTTTGCAATGATAGACAAGAATTTGCCAAGAGAAACCACTCAGGGCACACCTGGGAATTGGAAATCAAGGCCTTAGTGACCTGGGGTGACAACCTTTTACCATGGTTTTAACTTTTCTCTATATGTTATGATGTACATACATATATCGCTCACGCACTCTGGTTATCCCGCTTTGGCTGCACAAATTCCTGTGCATTCTGTTCACGTAAGATTCAAACCTTGCTTTCTGAGACTTCAGCAGATCTCATCAGACAGTAATGTTATGGTAGTTCAACTTCAACCCATTTTGTTTGTTTGTTGCATACTTGTCTAGCAGAAATAATAAAAGTTGGCGAAATTTGAAAATAGTGTTACACGATGGTTTCTGTATATATTTAGATGTCATTGTGTCATTAGACTCATATGGCTTAGAAGATAATTGACATGCAAGTGTTGTTTTCTAAGTCTCGAGAAAATGTGTTTTTTTTGTTTTGCATGCTTCTTGTTTTTGAGAATTTGTTGTGCTGTTGCAGTCTGCCCAACAACATTGAAAAGAATCTGCAGGCAACATGGAATCTCCAGGTGGCCTTCACGCAAGATCAGCAAGGTGAACCACTCCATAAGGAAATTGCAAATTGTAATTGAATCAGTACAGGGTGTAGAAGGTGCATTTAAACTTGGCCCCTTTGTAAATGGTTCATTCTCTCCAACTGCGTTAGCAAACATGCAGATGGGAAACACTCCATTAGTTCAGGGGAATTCATGGACTGCTGATGTGAAAGGGCAAACTACTCACACAGAAAACTTAGCTCCAACTCATAGTCATGACGTTTGTTACTCAGCTAAAACTTCTTCTGGGATGTGTTGTGCCGTGCCTGAGAAATTACCAGTTTCTCAAAGCCTGATGAAAGCTGGTTTAGGTGCGAGCATACCTTCATTATTAGTGTGTAAAGAGAAACCCAATGATTGTGCTTATCCTCAAACATTTATTCCTGAAAGCTCTGTACCATCTGTGGACGGAAATTTTTTGCAGGTGGAAGGTCGTTATAAAAAGGGACTTTACTCCCCCATGGGCTTTACTGGGACACCCAAATCTTCAGATTGTAGCCAAAGCTCAAGTTCAAGTCACCATTGCTCGAACGAAGCAGACCCAAATGATCAAGTCACCTCGGATCAGTTTGTCACTCCACAAACACGTCAAGAAGATGGGAAAATTTATGGTCAAAAAGATCAATCTTCTTTTCTTGTTCTCAAAAGGGCACATAGTGAAAGGCTCCTCAATGACAGAAGTGGGAAAGTACCCGTGAGATCTTCCAGCTACAAATGTTTGGATTTGGCCCCAAGCAAAGATATAAATGCAGGTTACAAGGGAAAATGTATCCAAGAATGTAGCCAGCCAAGCCCTCCACATGTTGGTTTGGATGCACCTCCATTTCCAATGTACACAAATGATCCATGGTCAGAAAGGTTAATTTGGGCAGGTAGATTGCAAACTGGTAAAATCAGTCAAGAAGAGTTCACATTAATGACAGTTAAAGCAACTTATAAAGAAGATACAGTTCGTTTCAAATTGTCTCCACACATGGGCTTTCAAGAAATTTGTGAGGAGGTGGCAAAACGATTCCAGTTAGAGTCAGGTACGTTTAATCTGAGGTATCTAGATGATGATTCTGAGTGGGTTTTACTCACTTGTGATGAAGATTTGTCAGAATGCATTGACATCTTCAAATCAACAGGTGGACGTACAATTAAACTATTAGTTCAAGATATATGTCCTAATATCGGAAGCTCGTGTGGGAGCACTGGGGGGCTGAATTTTGAGATCGTGTAATTGAGCACCAGGGGACTGAATTTTGAGGTCATGTAATTATGGCACCAAATATCGAGTGTTTTGAGTCTAATGGTTCAGTTTCAGGTTTTCCTCTAATTTTGACTTTTTTTTTTTTTAATCTTAGCTAGCCTCACTTCTTGCAGCAAGCACCTATATGTACCAAGAAAAAAGTTCTTGTTATGTCACCACTACAGTCAAATTTGAAATATGTAACAGTACAGCATTTATAATGCAAGAAAAATTGCATATATTATCTTTCTCTTCGTGCAATCAAAACAGTTGCTTAGGTTTTGTGATTCCGTCATGAATTAAATTTCTCTCTGCAAATGAAGGGGGCTACCTAAAATCTCTCTGCACTTGATTTTTTTGCTAACTAAAAGTGTTTCATGTTGATATAGAAAATGATGAGAGTACAAGCAAGGGGACAGGCAGTGTATGAGCTTCACCTAATCCCTATCCAAAGTAATACGGAAAAACATAGAATAGCTGCCACAGGGATTAAGCAGTCCATTATTAGTGGAGCATGATAAAGTTTTGAGGGTGATTATTGCCCCACAACAGAGGAACCATATGGATGTGATAGAGCAC
Source organism: Taxus chinensis (assembly GCA_019776745.2). Taxonomy (NCBI): domain Eukaryota; kingdom Viridiplantae; phylum Streptophyta; class Pinopsida; order Cupressales; family Taxaceae; genus Taxus; species Taxus chinensis. The sequence goes on from CM034152.1 coordinate 522,634,734, forward strand.
ATTATGATCAGTTGAGAAAGGAACTGGGAAAGGTGTCGATACCAATGCAGGTCTATATTTGCCACCTAGTAGCTGTAACAACCTTCATACAATGATGGCTGCATTTGAAATTCTTCAAATTCGATCCCCTAGGGACCCATCAAAGACACGTACAAGAACATGTCCCAATGATGCTGGCATCCCCAAACATTCTATTGTTGAAGATGATCAAAATGAAGGCTGGGGAGAGGGTTCTGCCCTTTGATACCATAAGATAAAATAATTCTTGATCTTCTTTTTGAAGTAATGTAGTTCTATATCCACAGCCTTTGGGGAAAGCCATACAGATTTAGACACCATGATACAGACTTATACCTTTCTCTGAGGTTTTCTCTTCATTGATCAATGATAATTCTCCATGTTTCAGGCTGATTAGATTTTCCTCTTGATTTTTCCATATTTTCTCTCCAAGAGGATCTCCTTCAACCTCAATATTAGCAAAGGAGTCCTCAACTCTATTACCTTTCCCTAAAACAATGCTTGAAGGTGCATATGGCGATTTTACTTTTAAGGTTTAGAATTTCGTCAATAAAACCTTGAAGTTTCCAGTCATTGCATTTAGCTTTGTGTCAATGCTCATAAGAAAATCTCTTTCAAAGATGGTGTTCTGCCACTGAAGGTTCACGGGAATGAGCAAACAGGTGCGAAGAACCATTTTTTCTGCTTTATTGTTCCGTGTAGGATGAAGCCAGTGAGCAAAGGCAATCAATAGCTTCCCCTCACACTCTTGTCACTTGTGCTATGCCACCACTTCCTGTTATACCCCGGATTACTGCGAGCCGCTCCATCAAAATTAAATTGATTACATCCTGAGTGGAGGAACCCACTTGATTCCTATTTGATTCCCATTTTTACCTTTTTTGAGAGAGCTTAGAGATCCATATCTTGCCTGAAGCTTTTATTTTCGAATGGATGCTATTCCACAATCGCTTAGTCACTGTGCATATTCCCTGCAAGTTTCTGTTATTTCTTTCATTCCACAGGAGCCATGCTAGGAGAGACCAATTTTCCACTGAATTGTCTTTTCATTTGTCTTAGAAATATAAGGCCACTGCACAATCAATCCCTCCAGAGTGGCAGGAAGAGCATTCTGCTGATTAAATTCAGATGGTAGATTTGACCACAGGTTCCATGCATAGTCACAATGGATCAGAATGTGGTTGACATTTCAGCTGACTGAAAATAGAGTGGGCATTGGGAAGGTCCACTGAAACCCCTCTTTGGAAGATGATCCCACATTAAGATTTTATCTTGACTAGCTGGCCACAATTGTTTTGCCTTGGGGCCATCCTTCTTTCATCCAAATTGTGTCATGAACAAGAGAGATATTTAGAAAGGATTTTAGTATGGAGTTATATCCATCTTTAACTGTGTAATTGCCACTTGTGGATCCGTTCCATATAAGTTTGTCTTTACCTTTTCTGCCTCCTATTCTTGTAGCTTCCAGATTCTCTTGGATGATGGATATGAGATTTGTAGCATTGGGGATGATGGCCATTAGATTTTCACTTTTCCTGTCCTAATTGATTTCAGAATTCCCCTTTCATATAATCAGTCACCTTATATATCCTATATGAGTTGCAGTCCATTTTTCTTGAACAGCTATGCCTTCTTGAGCACTAACTTGGATGAGGTGTAGCGAGGCATCATTCCAGAAATTTTTGTCTCTTCCTTCTCAAATATCTCATATCAAATCCTTGGCAATAATCTTTTTGGCTTTGCCAATGAACTTCCACATAGCTGATCCTTTACTTGTAATTCTGCTTGTAGAAATTGACATAGGAGTAAAAGAATTAAAAGTATTTGTGCCTTAATACACGAGTCCAAACTTTGTCAGCATCTATAAAGATTAGCCACTCAATTTGGCTCCCCAGGCCATATTCAGCTAGTGAAATGATTGTAGCAAGCCCCTCAAATTCCTTTGGTTTGGTGATGGATTCCCATTTGACAAGAGGGAATTTGGGACTTTCTTTGCTGTCATCCCAAAAGATTTGACTTTGAATCCTATCCAATTCCTTGTAATTTTTTGGAGGAGCTTCTAAAATAGATAACAAATAAATTGAGATAGCTTGTAGCACTGCTTTTAGGAGTTGTAGTTTGCCTCTCCATGAGAGCCATGTTCCCCCCCAACTCTCTAATTTTCTTCTGAAGCTAGAGATCAAGCCTTGCCAAATTCCATCTTTTCTGTTACCTGCAAAGAAAGAGATTCCCAGAAATGTAAAGGGGAGCTCACCATTTTTGAATTTCAAGATGGAGCTTAACCTGCCTGAACACAAATAGGAGGGTTAATGGAAAACATCTTGGATTTCAGATTGCTTATTTGCTTGACCTGAAGCATGTTGATTGGTGTTTATGATTCTTTTGATCTCCCTAACATCATTTAGAGTGGGGCTTGTCATTAGGAAGGTATCATCAATGAATTGGAGATGCGTGAGTTAGGCTTCATTGGTGACTTGGAGACCCCATATTCTATTTCAATTGACAACGTTTTTTATGATCCGTCCTAAAGCTCTGGCCATAATAATAAATAGGGAAAGAGAGCTGACCCCCTTGTCTAATTCCTCTTTGGCATCCAAAGAACTCTGATAGGGAACCATTTATTAACACAGAGAAGGGGGTTCTTATACAAATCGTGATAAGCTTACACCAATCTTTACAAAAAAGCTGATTTTTTCTCCAACTCTCTACAAAATTCCCAAATTAACCTAGTCATAGGCCTTTGTGATATGAAGCTTGACACATATGGCGACCTTTTTTCTTTTTATTGTTGAGTGCATGGCTTCGTGGGCTAGGACGAAGTCATTGTAGATTTGTCTATATTGGACAAAGGTTCCTTGTTCTTTAGAGATGATCTTGGAAGGAGTATTTCTCAACCCTTTCACAATAATTTTGAAGGTGTTGTAAAGAGAGATTAGCTGATAAGAGTCAAAAGACTTGGCCTAGCCTATTGTGGGAGTCAACATTAGAAAAGTTGTGTTAAGTTCATGCAAGACGTTCTTTGAAGAGACGACTTCATTTACAACATCTAAAACATTAAATATTCCCCACATTTGTGGGAAAAAAGAGGAAGGAACGCCATATGAACTAGGAACCTCATTGATGTAGTTGTGGTTAGGGGTCTTAATGGGAGGATGTCTTAGATTGTGCCTACATTCAAAATACACATTGGAATTACTCGACAACAATCATTTCTTCATTCAACAATAATGAAATTACACAAACTTGAGACTAATTGCCAATGATATAGTCTTACGCTCTTCCAATCTTTGGCTTAGTACAACACACAACTTGCGATCTTACAACAGCTAGCTATAATGTCCTAAGTTTGGTTTGAGCACTTGGCAATGGCATTTTTTGAATTTATTCTTACATATAGGCCACTTACACACATTTGATTAATTGGAGGCATCTTTCTGTGCTTCTCGCACCCTCTAAACCACTAGACGACAATCCTTCACTTGATATGACATTGTGTATTTGTTCAGTATCCTTCATGTCTCAAACTTAATTTCTATCACACCTTAGACAAGTTTGTGGGCCCTGGACTATGTCATTCCCAATATTGTCTGCTTGCCACGAACTTGTTCCCTTGCTCTCTAATAGTCATGCATTTAAAAGGGTAACTTAGCTTAGCCGACCTAGGTGAGATTTTAAGGTCGATAGAGTGGAAAAAACTAATAAAGATCATCTATAAATACAAACACACCCTTAACCTACCAGGGGCATCTAGGCATCTTTGGGAGCACATTGCATTCCTTGGAGCACATCATCTACACATCTAAAGACAACCAAACACAACCTATATCATACATATCGAGCTTAATTATGAAGTACAAGGTCCAAGGTACATGTTGCCAAGTGTTAGGGCTCAACCAAGGGCTCATTCTCTATTGCATTTTTTATTCTTGGCATCTTATTATAGGCTTGGAAGAACTAAGTCCAAGGCCTCTTCGGAATAGTGTTTATGTAGGCAACACTCAACCATTGGGGTGGTTGGAGGTTACTTTGAATCGAAGTGCTAACCCCCTTTTTAGGTAAAGGCACAAGAGTTAGGGATTTGAGCAAGAAGAAGACTATCTGATTTAGGTACAATCATGGCAAGGTTTCAGACTAGAAAAGAAGAGTTGCAAGTACAATGAGACCTGAATAGAAAGTGTGAGCAAGTACAAAACTATAGTGGATAGGTTAAGCGACAATACTCTCTAGTACCCTACAAACCTGTTCAAAGAAGACTTCAATGTCATGATATTTGTTGAGCACTTTGATGACAATATTTACTACTTCTGTACATGATTGGGCACACTATCCATACCATAACCTTAATTGTGTTTTATCAATTCGTATCCCACATAGTATTTAATATTCTAGCCTTTATATAACTTACGACTATTTTAGAACTTTCTTTACTAGTCTTGGGTTATCAATTTCAAGTAATAGTTGGAGTTGGGATAAGACCCGATTTCTCTATTACATCCGTTTGCAAGGCCAACCAAAGTATGCTAGAACATGGATATAACTGATGCAATAACAAAAACAAACAAAATATACATATATCTAACATAAAAATAACCAAGGACATTTGCCATCGTAAGGACAATTTCATGGTCATTAGGATGGTTTCGACATAACTTTTACCTTAATAGAAATTAGGATGGTTTCAAAAATATTTGAAAACTACATTAGCATGCTTAAATGATCAAGATTGGAAAATGGACTTTCATAAAAAAGCCTTAAAAGTGACTAATAATTAGTGTTTCAAGACTTTACTAGCGCTGTGGGCCCTGACGGGCAATTCAATCCCTCAATGCCCAACTTGATTGGAACCACAACTCGTTGAAGAGGCATAATGACTGCACAAGGCTTAGAATTCGAACGTGTAAGTGAAAATAAATTACTAAAAATAGAAACCTTACCCGTTTTATACCCTCGGGCACCCTTACTAAATTAGGGCCGACTATACCCAACGACATGAGAACTATGATATCTTGGGTTTCATAATTCTATTTCATGTGCTTTAATTTGCATTGAAACAATAATTTCATGATGTTTTATATTGTCATGACTAATCATACATCGACAACACTTTTTCAAATAGTCACAACTTGAGCATTTATTATAGATACAACCATCAACTTGCTAAACAATGATTTCTCCCCTAACGAACACCTAATTGATCAATTCTTCTTCTATGATAACACTTTTTTGGATAAAGACACATGAATTATTCCAACCGTATACATCTTGATCTCGCCGCAACTCTTGGGGGCGATGACCTAATTCTAAGAACTATTGTTTTCACACTTCACATTACTACTTGCGGCACTTGAAAGGCTACTTATTGACATATAGCCATTCACATTGCCTTTAGAAATATCTTTCTCAATCTAATCTCGATACTATCCAATGTCATACTTACCAGATCTAACATACATCAATTTATTTAGGCACACTACCTCAAGCATGGGGGCTTATGCTAGTTTCTACTACTTGATGGTTACTTAAATGCATGTTAGATAACATATGATACACTACTACACTCCTGGGTATAACACCCATCAATCTATTTTGAGGACGACACCCCAACTATGGGGGCATGCACAATCTCTAAGCAATTGATGTTCCTTACACGAGTCATGATAACCTACGTTACACTATATGCACTTTGACTATTCTATGCAATGATATTTTTACTGTACACACACTTGCCCAAATAGAGGCATTCTATATTGGAAGATTACAATACCTACAATTATGCAACAAGCATGCATAAGGGCAATATTCCAATCACAATTTATTATTACCAAGGGGCATTCACATAACTGACCTGTAATGATGTTATATCAAAAATATGAATTGGCAAAATAAAAAAGTACATGTTTTCTCATACTCCATACACTCAAATAATTGGATTTGTTATGTGTATTTACATTGGGGGAATATAATTGTAATATCAAACTAAGTTAATCTAATTAAGATATTGCACTAATGTGAAATAATATAATCCAAAACAATAAATAAAAAATATAGTAACTACTAAAGTCCTAGATTATGAAAGGACGACTTTTATGCTTAAAAACAACTTATAGAAAGTAGAAATAAAGATTAGGTTAGGGTTTGTAACATATTCACCAAAGATGGGATATTGTTGTGTGACAATGATATGAAATTGGGTAAGGATGTTGTATAAAGTGTCATAAGGATATCTATAAAATATGAGACCCTGAGATGGAGCGGACTACATGTTTTCCTAATTCAGATAGGTTCACCCAATAAATGCGTCCTAAGGTTTATGAATTCAACCTCTATTATTGCAACCTATAACTTAATTATGATACCTAATGCAATTGTCTTTGGATTTGGCACCTCTATTTCAATTTGTGTGGGCACATTTCTATATTTGCAAATACATTCTTGTTGTGTTGAAACACTTGCTATGCTATTGTGACCTCAAAATGGGTTAGTTTACAATTGAGTTGAGCTTCCTTAACACCCTTATGATTACCGAGTGTTGCCTACATAACAATGCTCCTGAGAGGCATCATGTAACTATCCCTTGATATAGGTGTGTGGGAACATGTGAAAATGATATATGTATGATAAATGCCTAATCAAGTCTTCAACTTTGGCAATGGTTGTTGGCATGTGGTCCTATTAGGTGTTGTCATTGATGCAAAATCTCATTAATGAAAAAGCGGATGATGTATTAGGGTCATATGATGATGAATATGATGTTGACATACTGGTTCAAAGGTGTTTATGGTGATGTAGCGAGATTCAATGAGGATTGCTTGCTCTTACAAGACTATTCAGGTGCCTCAGTGATGTTGCATGGAGGTAGGAGCTTCTTGGATGCTTGAGAAGCATGTTGACATGATGGATATCAGGTTTGGAGAGTGTTTAGGCACTCACAATAGTGGCATGGTGCAGATACATGTGATTGACTATGTTACAAGTGCTCATCTGGAGTAGGTATGGTTGCTAAGAGGTGTGAGATTGAGTTTTGGAGCTACATGAGCTCATGGATGCATGTTATCAGGTGTATCATGTTATATTAGGTATGTTTGAGTCATTTCTATTGGTTTTATTATGAGTTATAACATTCTTTCAGTTGTCCCTAGCTTCTACAGTGAGAAACCTTAAGGAATGACTATGCAAATGAGATAGGTTGGAGAGTTTGAGGTATATTGGTGACATTATGATGATTGGAGATGTTAGTGTGATGTGTCATGGTGCTTTGAGAAAAATTTCAGGTTTCCATGATGAGAATTTTGCAAGTTATGTCAGTTTTAGTGAGACACGGTCTAAATTCGGTGCAATTCAAGTTCAAATTGCAACTTCAGATGCTCACTATGAATTGTGTGATTTACATGGGACCTTGTGGCTTTCAAGGATGTGTTGGTACCCAGATTCAATCTCCTTAACAACTTGAGTTGCATCATGGATTTTACAAGACAATCAGAGATAGATAAATGGTTTATATGTCGTTTTGTAGCCGAGGAAGCAATTTATCTGATTTGTTAGCACTCAGGCTTTGAAGAAGTGGGTAGCACCTTGGAATGATTTGATCTAATCCTCACTATTTTAGGTTGTGCCTATCAACCAAGGTAAGAGAACCTATATTGTAGCCTCTGTTTTGTGAAGGGGGTGAAAATATCCTTTTACTGTGCAAATTGTATGGAGACGGCCTTGAGAAAACATGATCAATTTCCCATTATTCAAACTCAATAGAGCTGTCACTACTAAATGATAAAAATGCTTTTAAGACAAGGCTAAGGCTACTAAAGACATGGTATGATCCTGATTTGCTTTGTGCATTTTTGTAAATGGATTGTATTCTTTTGTTGACACACAATACAATGTAGGGGTATTATAGGTAGGATGAGTTAATTTGAAATGAATTTTGGGGTGGGAGATATTCAGACAAGACTACCCAGAATTTGCCAACTTCTTTGAGGACCTTTGCAAAACTTGAAAGACTCAGACAACAGAAATGCTTCAAAGAGGTTAAGGTGTTCCTTCAACCAAGATATGTGCATCAAATGGAAGCCCAGAGCTGCACTCTTCCACACAATCTTTGATGATTTATTACAAAAGCTTGAGTTAAATGAATCAGCAAAGCATTTAGAAATTTCTATTCTATCAGACCTAAGGTACCCAAAAAGGTTTACGATCAAATCTATATCAAGGAAAACAGAGTGAATTTAAATTTGTTTATCCCTTCATTAGATGAAAGCTCTTCTGATTCTGGAATTGCAAATGCCACTACGCTGTTACCAGAATTAGATCTGCATGATCAAAAGGAAATTCCAAACACCAGATTGCAACAGGAGCAAAAAACAAAAATTGAAAACATTTTGAAACATAAGTAAATGCAAATTTTACCAAGAGACAACACAAAATAATCCAGAATGACCAAATTTATCAACAGGGGAATGTTATAAGAACAATCTCAGAGCTTGTTAGTGGCTATACATCTGTAACCAACTTAACATGATACAAATTTGATGCATAAAGGAGTTAAAATGGTTCTCAAGTGGTTTCTCAGAGTATGGGCTTCTTCCCAGATTTTCCCATGAAAATTCTAGGTTTCTCTGAGCATTTGCATGACAGATTCTTGCAATATATAACTTTTACTCACTCACTCACTCACTTTGCCCCTCAAATCTTCCCTCCAAAAGTGGAATATTCAGAGCACCTTTGCTTTGCAATATTGTTTGGAAAATGACATTTAACAAACTCGCAAAAAGTTGTCAGTTGTTTTTTTAAAAGGTGAATCATTACAAAACTTTCATCATTCTTCAAAGTGGAAGCACATTTTTCATTCCCCATGCATGTAGACCCCTTTCATTAAATTATTTCATCTTTTCCTTTCCCAATTTTTACTTTGCAACTTTGGATCTGGTAATTCACATTTTTTACAAACCAGAGTAAAAAATTATTTGAAAATTGCCTTGGATTCACAAATTGAACCCGCAAATTGATTAATCTGGACCTTGCAGGCAAAAACGACACGAATTGACAAAATATTCGATGAAGATTGATGCAAAAAACGCATCTCCAAACTTCATGGAGCTCAAATGGCAGCCAAACTGGTGAAATGCACAGTTATCGTCGATATGTTCTTATCTTTAAATCTGAGCCCTCCACGTGGCATATCCGGGAAAAACGGACCTCAGGGACACTTTTGACCTTTTTACAACTTTTTGAAAATTTGTAAAATTTCTTGATTTCCTCTGCCGCTCCACCTTTGCGATTTGGGTCTGACACGTGGCGCAATATGACTAGATACAGAGTCCCAGCTCAATTTTACACATTTTGCATATTTTTGGACAAGTGAAATTTTTACAATTTCCCTCTGCGGCTCCACCCTCCCGCAAGACATGTGTCCTCATATGACTGGTTGAGGGGCAACGCTTCTCATTTCATATTTTAATCATATTTCGTGAAGGAAATTTTTTAACATTTTCTCCACCAGCCCGCACCTCCGCCATTGACTCCTCAGATGAATTTTGACTTTTTACCTTCGGGCTCGTAGGTCCATTCAACGATTTTACCCTTTTAACAACTAGAGGCTAAAAATACAACTTGCCTTAGACGACCCGCCTCCCCGCCTCTGAGCCTACCACGTGTCATCCTATGATTGGATGCGGGCCTTAGGGGATTTTCTTTGTTTCCACGCATTTTCCAAAGTGCCCTAAGGCACAAAACGACCCGCCCGTCTGCCTTCACTCTGCCTGCGACACCTGTACCTCCTCTGGGGCCTGCGGAGCTGTGGGGGCAACTTGCACATTTTTTCAAAAACACAAAAACGTTAAGTTTTCAGAAATGACCTGTTGATCCTTGTCCAATTACAAATGGCCACGTATGCTAAAGTATATGAGCTAGAATTTGACGGGTAAAGGACGCCCGTATGACTGTAAAAAAATGTAGAAATTGTGAACGACCCCCAAAAATGATTTTTTCTTCGTGGGTGAAGAATTTTTTGATTAAAAGACAAATGGAAAGTGATTTTAGGAAATTTACGACCATGGCAAGGGATTTTTGAGGGAAAATAAGTACAAATCAAACAATTTCAATCTCCAAAGGCCTGAAAAAAATGAAAAAAACGGTAGAGGCGTTTGAAATGGGAAAAATTAGGACAAAACGCAAAGTAAACTTGGGGATTCCTTCAGAATGGTGCAAAAACACATTTTTCCTTAGCAAAACAGGGATGTTTCAAATTGGGCACCAACAGGGTGTTTCTATGGTGAGTCTCGAAGGTTTCACAAATAGAATGAGGTCACTTCATCATCAGTTTTTTATGAACGAATGTTAAAAAGATAAAGTGGTCTAAAACCCTAGTTAAACCCTAACTAGGAGCAGCTTGTAGAAAAAAAGGTATGGTGAGCCTATTTTGATTGATTCATAAAAGTGATGATTTGATGATTTAGAGGACTTTCTTAGATTTCCAGAAATGTATGGTTGTGATCATGGTGATGAGTAGCCCCCTCTCAAACATGCCAACTTCTGAAGAAGAAAGTTTTGGGACAAGGTTGTTCAAATAAGGTATGAACTAAGTTGATGTTATGTAATGTATTGGAGCTTATATTGATGTCCACAGAGGTTTTATGACATGTTCATGGTCAAATGAGGTCCATTCAGGTTGCCTGGTCAAATGAAAATTTTTAGGCCTTAAAAGTAGTGCTCAGTAAAATGGTAATATCTAGAGCTACAGGTGAAGTTTTGAGATGATTCAAAATGTTTTGGAAAGAGGATTCAAATATATTTCCAGTAATATTAGGTTTGTATCGTGATGAGGTTTCCAAGTCATTCTTTGGATAGGAAGGTTTTTGCCAGTGTAGGAAAAGATGTGTTTTTCTAAAAGTTTTGAGTTTATTAAAGCAGGAGATGTATTATGTGATGCTTTATATCACCTCTAATGTGAAGAGGGATGAATTTGGCATCCAATGAATCCATTTATAAGTCTTGAATGTTCATATAAATGTTTTATGAGCTAACCTTTGGAAACAAAGTCTTTTGACAGGTTGATTTGATGAAGACAACAATGGATGTGGTTTGAGCAAGTGCTTGAAGGCTTCTAACTTTCTTAGAAGTGTTCTAAAGGTTCTAGAATTTCCATAAATTTGTCACATGGAATGGTTTGGTTGAGTGGAAGTAATTTTGTGGCATCATTAATTTTTCAGGGTGCTGAAGAGTGTAGGAAACAACTGTTTTGAGAAATACAAAGAGCACTGAGCCCATTAAATGAAATAATTTGATTGGTTGAGCTAAATATAGACCATGTATGAATGTTAAATGATATTTTAATTATATGTAAGGGTTTATGGGTTATGACTATGTATGGTTTTGATGTAAGGGAAATTCTATCTTTGTGCCCATGGGGTTTTGAGCCATTTTTGACACATGTAATAAGGTTTTTAGCTAGGCTGACCTACTTGGGTCACTTGTGACTGTTGTAATTCAAATTTGGGTTGTTTCCTTGATGTATGGGTTGATCCAAAGAAGGGAAAGAGTTTGTGTTTGAATTTGAAATCATGAGGAGCTTATAAAAGCATACTTTTGGGTGCTTTTGCAAGCTAGTAGTGTGTGTGCAAGGTGTGTGAAATAGGTGAGTTAGTTTTATAGGTGTATGAGCATGAATTGAGATTAAATAAATTGTGTGAAAGGTTGAGGAATATCAACAAGCATGTGTGCAAGAGTTTGAAGCATTGAGAAGTGAAGGAAGAGCTAGATTGTGCAAGTTGAATACCTAGGGTTTGAGCAAGGGTTTGGAAGAGTTTGGGGCTGAATATTTGGATCACTATCAGTTGTGGTATCAACATATTTTCAGTGGCCATACTTCATCAAAATATTTTGTGATGAGTCATATTCATGCAAGTCTCTTGTTGTGTGTAATATCAACAAGGGTTTAGGGGTTGGTGTTCCTTGTGGGGTTGGTGCCTCACTAAAGAAATATCTTGTGATGTATAATATTCACTTGAATATTTTTTGTGTGTAATATCAACAAAGCTTTCAATGGGTTTTCTTCCCCTTGAGGGTTTCCCACTTACATCTTGTATTATGGTGTTACTTATCTTGCTCTTGGTTTATTAAATGAATGTTGTATGTTGTTGTGCACACATTAATGAATGAATAATTAATTAATGGTTTATGTGAGTGATCCGAAATTTAACTTTAATTTGTAAGGACTGATTCAACCCCTTCTCTCATTCCATTTTGCTTCCAACAATTGGTATCAGAGAAGGTCCTTTTGGAGATGTTTGACAACTTGAAAGGAGATCCTCAAGCACAAAATGGCAAGTGTTAGAGTCATAAGCAAGACACTAATGTTTGATGGAACAAACTATGCATTTTTGAGGCTAAGGATGAATACCTACATTATGTCACAAGGGTTTGATGTTTGGAAGACC